>CM056993.1:40277730-40520230 GCA_029891345.1 Dryococelus australis
ACAGCAAACTGGCCTGTGCCGTGGATATTTATTATTAACTTACAGAATCTCAAGGGTTTGTCCCACGTCGACAACACTGAGGTTGATTTCACTCTGCACATAATCTCTCCTCATTCCAGGCAAGTGGTTACGATTGTTAAGGGCCGTGGTGCATGAGCGGTTACAATGCTCGCCTCCCACCCGGGTGAACCGGGTTCAATTCCCAGCCGGGTCACTCCACATTTCCGCAATTTGGGAATCGTGCCGGACGATGCCGCTGGTCGACGGGTTGTCTCGGAGGTATCCGGTTTCCTCCGCACCATTGCATTCCGGAGCTGCTCCAGTCTCGCCTCATTTCGTTCTCATCGACTCTCAAGACCTCGTTGTTAAGAGCCGCTCATATCCCAAACTTAGTTAATTTTATTACGCTGGTTCTCAATCATAATCCACTGAATCGCACACGTGCACAGAATGAATACACTTATTGTAAGTTCTTGTGTGTCGAACATGCATTACTGTCTCATAAAATTAATTAATATAACAAAACCCTATCACGACGCCGGGGCGGCCCTGGATGTCGTAGGAAGTCGTTAGGAATGCTGGTTTTGCTAGTTTACTTGGTAAGTAGACATTTTCATAGAAAAAATAATAACTGGAGGATTATCTTAATAAAAAAAAAAAAAAAACTTGCGTGACATCCGGAAGGTCTGACGAAATGCTGAAGTTCTGAAATTCTCGGTTCGTTTTGCCGCATGGTGGCGCCAACAGGCGACAGCGGCAGTTACGGAAACTACTCCCTGGACAGCGCGACTGCTGCAAGAGTGTGTCACTTAGCTCTCTCTCTCTCTTTCTTTTTCTCTCACTCTCTTGCTCCCTCACTCTCCCTCTCGCGCGCCCCTTCTCTTTCTCTCTCTCTGTTAAATCTTCTATCTCGTTTATACATCATAATGAGAGCTACGGTCGTATTTGTGACAGGTATAATACGCGTCATACATAACTCCACAAAGAAAGAATATTTCCATCAACAATTAATAATTTCATATAAATGTAAGGCTGATTACTTAAGTAAACGTTCCGCCTGTATGCAGGTATTCCGCATGTTCGAGGCCTCCAAACTCTTGCTCACTCAGCTCTTGTATCATCGCTCTCAAGCGCAAGGCGTTCAACTGGCGTGCAATCTTTCCGTTGGCAAAACGCCTGGAAGCGTTTTTAAGCCGTAACCCTACATTTTCGTAACACATAAATAAAGGTAAATGAATTGACGTTTCCTTAAGACAACTACAATGTTTCTCTATGGACCAGTTAGTAGTTAAAGGGTTTACTAAGGGGAAAAAATCGTTTTTACCCATTTTCACACCTGAAATTAATCTCAGGGTTGAAATGAAAACTTGAAACGTCTTCAAGTATGGAATGTCTCTTAAGTGCGTTCAATGTTTAGATAACAGCACAAGGTATCCTATCGTTTTTATTCACGCGTTTTCTACGAAACTGTGCAACGAACTTTATGCGCCAGCCAGGTGGATATATATATATATAATATATATATATATATATATATATATATATCCTAAGCACGTTTGGTGTGATGTGAAATTGAGGATTGAGTGAGTGAAGAGATTCAGGTGGCTCTTAACATCGAGGTCTTGAGAGCCGATGAGAGTGAGGAGAGTCGAGTATGGAGTAGCGCCGGAATGAAGGGGTGGGGGAAAACGTGACTCCCCTGAGAAAACTCGCCGACAAGTTACATTGTCCGGCACCATTCCCGCATGCGAAAATCCGGTGGCAGCCCCGCCAGTCCAACCACTAAACCACCGCAGCCACACACATTGCGAGTCTTTCTGAAAAAAATATAATATACACATGAATATTGCCGTGAACCGTGATTCATCGATCATGTTACACTTGCAAATTATCGACTGTTTTCTTTCCGAAATTTGTCCATTGCTCCACCAACGAATAAAAAATCACAATAATATACTTCTTTTAGTTTTCTTTTAAGTAATATGTTGATATATGTATGTTATTCTATTTTTGGAATTATTCCCATTAAATTTATTAAGTAGGATTTTGGTTGTTAAGTAACGTTTGCCCATCATATTTACATTTGCTAATAACTAACCTGTTGTCTTTCCGATATTTATCCAACGCTCTGGTAACGAATAAAAAATTAAATCAATCTATATTTTAACCGTTTGCTTTTCTAATATGTTATCACGTGTGTGTTATTGTATTTTTTCACATTATGCTCATTAAATTTATTAATTTGGATTTCGGTTGGAAAATAACTTCGGTCCGACACATATATACTAGCAAATTACCAACTGCTGTCTTTCAGATATTTGTACATCATACCACCAACGAATAAAAGATCACAATAATATATATTACATTTTCTTTTAATTCATGTGTTAATATCTATATATTAGCATATTTTAACATTATTGTCATTAAATTTATAAAGTTCAGTTTTGGTTGTAAAATAACGTTGACACATCACATTCGTATTTCCCAATAACCAACCGTGTTTTTGACGTCATTTGTGCAACACTCCACCAACGAATAATAAATTACAATAATCTATATTTTAACCGTTCTATTTTACCTAATATGTTAACATATGTCAATGCATGTTTACTCATTATTCTCACAAAATTCATTCAATTGGATTCCCGGTTGGAAAATAATGTTGGCCCAATGTTAATTATATGTTAGTATTCTCACACAACGTATTTCCATCCTTGCCAACCAAAAGTCAACGGACGACCTAAGGTATATATTCTATCACAACGTATTTCCAACGTTGTCAACCAATTTTTCATCCATCGGACCAACGAATGATTTCTACTAGGGACACTGTGAAATCGTTAGAAAGAACGTTATCACACCAATTCTTTCTCAAATAAGTATAAAACCAATATAAATGGATATATGTAATGACAATTAATTTAAATAATACAATTTAAGTGAAAGGTTGGAGCCTATTATTAAATTTACTTATTCTTTGCTGACATTTATCATAAGTGCTATTCAGAGTTTAAATACATATTTTTCGTTTTTAAATACTTTCTTAGAAGTTTTTCTTTTAGAATATTTCAGGCAATCCTGAATGGTCTCTGTTTAAAATGACTATCGAAAAGATTCGAAAAACAAATATTCAGTACAATTTCACCAGTGCATGCGCATAAAATGCTCTCTCGTACACCACAACTGCTATTTAGTATTCGCTATGTAGGATTTAAACAAACCAGCCACCATCGTCAGCTCCTTGTTGTTGGTAATCTTTAAGGATCTAAACGAGGAGTATAATTTAAATGTCATGGTAAGTAGGTGTCATGTCACCCTTGTTTGTCGTTAAATTAAATAATGGGAGACACAAATGGAATATTCGCGTCCTCTCAGTTTTTTCTTACCCGCTAGCTCCTGGAGGTTCCCTGCTTGCAACCCGTTAACCAAAACGCCTGTGCAGTTGTAAACCTCACAGGCGTGACGGGCTAACGTTAATCCCGCAATTACGACAATTTCCTCGTGCTGTGTAAAACCCAGCTTGGAACAGAAATGTAGGTTTTTAGCTGCCGCGTACATTTTCAGCTTTCTCGAAAGGGCTTATGTTGGCTAACAAGTGTCTACTTAAGAACAATAGGTTTTGTTATGTTTTGCTTTAGGTTTCATCACAGCTGCAGTCCTAAATTAGAAACACAGCCGGATCAATGAGCAATTAAAAACATTTTATTTATTAATATCTGGAATAAAAAAAAAGGCAAGGAATATGCTCAGGTTAAACAGCGTATTACAAATGATTTGTTTACCTACAATTATTTCCTTTTTTTTTACCCCATAACAATATCAACATTCAAGAATTATTATTGAATGGGGTAACTGGTTTCTATTGCTAAATTTCAAAGAACTTTATTCCATCAACATATATTAATATTATTATATATTATAATAATTCTTTGTGTTGCCTAATAAATACCAAAAACACATAAATACACTCTCTAATACAAACACACTACTATTAATCTCGTTACTACTTTTGTGGATGTTCCTAATAAAACACCAAAATACATTATTGTATGTAGTTTGAGTATCTGATTAATGTGGTTTTGTAAAAAAAAACCTGCATTTACAGTGCTCGAACCAACGAAATAATTAATTTCGTAAATATAATGATAAACATGACAATCTTCTCAGTTAAGACGCGTGTAATTATTTTCAATTTATTTAATAAATTTGGTTATTTTATTCAATCGAACATGGTATTCGAAAACTAAGTGTCATTTGATAGACAGTTACGTAAATGGAGGGCAATGTGTATAAGCTTGTAGGTTTATTTAATTTCTCTGCTAATTTCCACATACTTTATTTAATATTATATTTACAGTTGGCATTTTAATTGCTTTTAAGTAGCTGTAGTTTCAGCTACAATTTATTCATTTAAGTGCTTCTCGATGTTATTCTGGCTTGCTCGAGTACCCAGTTATAGAGCAAATAAACAATATCTAAAGAACATCTCAGCCTTTCATATTAAGAGCTTGTAAATGACGTTCGATTAAATACAGCCGCCGTATTGCGTTCCGACACTGACTCCCAGAGATTTTGTTGTGGAGTTAAGCCACTTGGGTGCTGCGTGTACTAAAATTTATTTGAACAATTGCAGTGATGCTAGCGATTACATTTGGTGCTCTGTGCCTGCTTCCGACCATTATTTGCGCCAAATGAGAGTGATGTTTGTATCAAGTAGTGATGTAAGATATAGTGCTGTCGGTTAGGTAGAAATTTCGTCCTGGCTTCGGTGAATAACGTCATTCGTACCATGTGCATCCGTGTGTAAATCCTGACTAAGCTGTAAAGACGTGTACCGTTATTACGTATGATGTAGGAGGAATCATACTTGAGGTCGAGAACAAAGGTGGAAGCGTTAGTGAAATGTCTAAATACACGAGTTTTGTGTTAATTGAGAGAAAAAAATTTACAATTTTACATTGCGAAAACTCCGTTCTTAATACTCATATTTCAGGAATTAGAGTTCTGCGAGACCTTTCTATACTTCTTATAAGTCTTTATTATTATAAGTTCCGACATTTTTCTGTTGACACAGTTTACAATTATTCTCAGCGAATGGTTAGAGTAGTGGCCTGATAATTTTTTGACTCGGGTTCAAACCTTGCTTAAGTACGAAGTATTTAACTTTTTTAATATCATTTTTATACACAGTAGAACACCTACATAACGAAAATTAAAGACATTTACACTATCTATTTTTATTTCAAACGAAAAGTATAAGAAAACTAACTTGGAAATTTACGAAAAGTTTCCGTGAGATTTACGAAAAGTCCGTTTCTGAAAATGAATGTGTCCGTAATTTTACGAAGAGTTTACGGACACTTCTGGATAAAATTTTACCAGCGTTTTTCCGTAAAATGAAGGAAATTTTTTTTTTTAACAGTGTGTCGGCGGCGAAGGATCCTCGTTCCCTGAGACGTTGCGTAACTGTGGCGTAAAGGGTATGCGGTGGCGTCTCACATTGTGGATAACGCTCTTGATATAGCCGACAAGCTGCTCTTCCTTACCTTCAGCTGCGCCGTACACAAGACCCATGTCTGTGTAGTCTACAAACGTGTACTCAACCATGTTAATCAGAGACCCAAAGGTGCGAGAATGGGGCTCGAGGCAGGATACCGACGTAATGTACTGCCTCTCCGGCTGCATACCAACACAGGCAAATCCGAGACATCGCTCTTTCCCTCGGTGGAACTGGACGAGTGATACACCTGATTTGAAATGGTTGTAGAACTGTAACGGTACGTTTACGGACATGGGTTCATATTCAAAAGATCGTCTACTCAGGCCCCCCTCTACAAGTCCTAGGAGTTTGTGAGGGGAATTTCCGAGCAGCCTGTATATATATGTATATATATGTATGTATATATATATATATATATATATATATATATATATATATATATATATATATATATATATATATATATATATATATATATATATATTAATTACAAGACCTCGTGCTTTAAGGGTGCACATCACTTCGGTAATCACTTTATACTGAGAAACATACTGTTACGTGCTGCAGCTGGCGCCGACACAAATACCCCGCACCGTAATATGAGACCCACCTCGCTCTACTCTCTTCCTGAAACGATGCGCTCGTGGCTGTCCCGTGAATGCCGACAGCGGCGGGACTTGCTGGCGTCGCAGACCTCCTCTCACCTGCTAGAGTTTCCGATACGTTAAACGACGACGCAAGAATGTTCTGGTGAGGCTGACTGGCGCCTCAGCCCTCCGCGACGCATCACGCAAGTTGGTGAAGATTCTAGGTGGCGGCCTAAGAAGATATATATACTGCCGCAACCCAGCGGCCGGCAGTCTTTGACGGAGGCCGTCTGGCGAGAGTGCGCGAGCGAAGCAAAATTGTGGACGACAGGACGAAGGCGAGCGAGGTGTTCGTGGCGTGAATGGACGAAAGGGTGTGAAACCGATGAGTTAAGACGTCTGTGCGCGAGGGCGCTTGGAGGACTCTAGAACATTACGACTTGCGGGACATGGACTGAACTGAGGTGGGACTGAATGAAAATGTAATACTGATTTTATTGTAAATATTCGAACTTTCAACTTGGACACATATTTTACAGACTATTTGAATAGGTTGATACGCTGTCTATTGAGACTGATCTTTAATTAATTAATTTAATTGATTTCTCTGTCGTAAATATCAATTTTATTAATTGCTGTCAATTGTGAACAGTAAGTGATTTCAATTTATTGTGAGAATTTGAATTCAGATAATTTTGCTGTATTTATTGTAAATAAAATAAGGAAATTATAGTTATTTGTTTTATTTGATTAAGACCTCCATCCCTTAACGAACTTCGTATAGCCCTCTTAATTTCTAGAGAGAGAAATTGTAACAATACGTTCAGGGACATATTGTAAATACACGCGAAATGAAATGTAAACTCGTCTATAGAGCGATCCGTTCTTTCAAATGAATAAATCCTTTTAACAATGTAGCTTACTACAAGGACATACGCTTTTATCGGGATTCTTAAGAAAAAGCATTTGCGAAGACTCCCAGCAATATAAAAAGAATTCAAATTATATCAACTTTTTTGAAACCAATGGAACTGGAAAATTCTTAGTGATTTATTTGTTCGCGACTTAATTTTAATACTTACGGGTCCCAGATGAAATCCACGAAAAAAATGTTTCAGCAAACTACAAGAATATTTCTAGTAACTTCATTAAGTTAATTCCACCCACGCACGTTAAATAAATTATTGTAATTTATACTTTAAAAAGGTAAATTATTAAATGAAGTCATACGAAACACCATTTTTTGTTTTCATAATGAATAACTTGTATCCATAATAGTGTTTCTGCATCCCCTTCTCTTGTTTTCCAGGTGAATTTCTTATTTTCTTGTGCTCATTACTTCTTTCCTCTAGTAAGGTTAGACATAGGCCTAGATCATTATCCTGCTGAGGAGAAAAGTTTCGTTATTTTAACTATACTTTCGTATCGTTTATTATACCGAAATGAGTGTCCCAAGAACGGTGTCCGTTTTGGATTGTCTCTAGAATACCGTTTTTGGGATAAAGAAAATTGAAAATGCTTAGTTTTTTGTTCTGTTTAAGCGTGTTTGTTGTTTCGTATATAGCAATTCAGATAGTACGGTGCTTTGTTTGCATTCATTATTTTCTGACCTTGCTGCGTCCTAAACCAAGGGCGTGGCAAGGCAAGGATTTGAATAAGACCTAGCAAAACCATCAGAATACAACAAATGGCAAAAACCATTTTTCTATACAGTGTAAGGGTATGTTGATAGTTATAAACAATTTATAACAGAAAGAAGCGTGGTAATATTCATTATTTTGCTTTTTTTTTTGTTCAATTATTCATATTTCTTACAGGTTGGAAAGACATTTATTATTATTCTTACATTATATTTTGAAAAGTGAACAATATTTTCCTCTTCCATACAACAAAGTTATTAAAATATTTACATAAAAAAGACAGGATTCCAAAATATGGAGTAAAATGCAACCAGATACTTCAGGTACCAAATACATTCGCTGTTATTCAGCTAATACTTGCAAATTTTCCATACAGGTTATGTTTATGCCCTTTTCTGGTCATATTAATGAGTAAAAACAAAGACCATCACAAAATATATTGGGTAAGTGACGACAAAGAACAATCATTACAAAATGGCGGCTTTATTTCTGTCGCACCTACATTTATTCTTGATATTGTTAAATAATTTTTAGTTCCTACACAAGGAACTAACCATTTTGGTAACACATTCCTGGTCATCACTAAGTAAGCCTGGTAACCTCACTGTTTACAACACATATCTACTCGCGATCCCAAATGGATGGGAGCAAATGCTAAGCAATGCTAGCCTTAACTCCCGCGAGTAAATGTGATTTTTGCAAAATCTCTAAACTTCGTAAATTTTCCTGTTAAAAATAATCGCCAATCATAAATACACAGTCTCGCATCTCGCCTAATTGGTTACAAAGCTAAGACCATAATTATTGCATTTGGTTACAAATGATCTCGATTACAAATGGTTACAAGTGGATACGATTGGTTACGAGTAATTACAGCCACCTGACTTCTTGGTTACCACATGGTCACCATTCTCCTTATAAGTTTACAAACCCCCTGGTTACATAAGGTAACATTATAGAATTTTCGGCTAAAAGGCCGACATTTCACATAACATTAAAAATACTTTAAAATTCCTGCCAATATGGCGCTCGTCTAACGTCCAAGTGACGTAAGGAACCTGTTCTCTTGAGGAGCCTACATGTGTGTAACAAATAAGAATGCTACTTATCCCTGGTATAAGCTTGCCCCCTCGAGGCCGCTGAACTGTCCCCGATGGCAGCGTGTACCGGCATTAAATACACAGGTCCGCCCTCCGGCGCTACCAATCAAATTAATTTCCCCTCGAAAACCCCGCATTTCCAAGATATCGCTGGGCTTCCAATTACTCCTAGTAGGGATCAAGCTAACCACAACCAATGGCGGTCGATGTTACCAAATATGGTGAACCGACGCAGCAGACACCTATTTCCCTTAGGGGGTCTAACTAATTGAAACATCAAACACCAATAATATTACAGTATGTCATCAAACTTCCGGCCTCTTGACCAAGTTGCAGGAAACGGCGTGACCAGACGTCATTGTTTTGGGCGGCGCACGCACCGTGGCGGGCAGTTCTCAGCGCTTGCCGTCGACGGTGCTGCGCTCCGGTGACCAATAGCTGAAACAACAGTCCACTACACACTTGTCTGCCAGGTCTGGTTGCTGCTGCACGTGAAAATATGCACGTACGTTAACAGTTATTTTCTCGGCAAACCAGGGTTTTATCAAAGTCTTTTTAAAGTGACGTGAAGCCGGCGAGAACATTTCAGGTGAGTTATATAAGAGTTTCAAGTCGCATCGGAGGTTTTTTAAACCTCAAAATCAGCATGTGAATGTCTTCTTGCGTAAAGGCTATTCACGATAAAGTGAGCACTTTTGAAAGCCCTCGCATTTGAAATAATAGTCAGTAAACACATTTTATATTACCCTTAGACGTTGACTTCAGAGTGCGGTGGCATCCACGCATTGTGTTTATCACTTACAACGCAATACTTATTTTAAAATGATGTTAAAGGATAAAAACTGGCTGAAGTAAAGAAGAAAAAAAAGTAACTAGGGCCTCAAAAGTGCTCACTTTACCGTGAACAGCCTATATCGGACAGTACTCCGCACAAACAGCAACCAAACACAGTAAGTATTTTGAATGGGCGAATGTCGACAAGGCCCGTCTGCTAGTAGATAATACATTCGAGGGTGTGTACGACTTGGTCCACGCCATTAGTTTTGAGATTGTTTTGATTAGTTGAAAGTTTATAATTATTCCAAGACGTGCAGTGACGCGACAATGACCGTCCCAGTAAGTTCACGTGCCTCTGTTTCTACGTCGTCTTGACTTCATAATGTCTAGGTATTTTAATTTCATTACTTGCTATATATCTACAATGCGTACCAAAGGACTTCTTTAGACGGGGATAAAATTTAGTTTCCTCTCGAGGAAGTATAATTTTAACCATTTTTTTTTTGTTGTATTGAATCAGTGACACTTCCCTTGCCTGATAACTTCGTTTAAACTTATTAGTACACTTTCATCAGCGCAGCGCATAATCTCGAATCCTGCTCTTGATCCATGTGGTATATTCTGTAGGTTTTTGTTACATTGATGATGTTATAACTCGAGATAGCAGAGCACTCGGCGATTCTCACTGCCCCACGCCTGTTTCTATTTTTATGGACTCCGATAGACATGTGTCCCATTATGATGTTTGATGTTTTGTATTATATTTCTTCTCCTTCGCGGTTCTTCTGTCCGCTTTGACTTATATAAGCCACGTTGCAAACGTCTATGAGAAGTTACCTGGGTCTGGAGAAATTTCATAATTAGACCCCGCGTTGTAAATGTATACGTACGGTATGCATAGTCCTAAGGGATGATTTTTTTTCTGTAATATAACGGCCCTTCAGCTGGACGAAATGCTTGAAAAAGGCATTACCGATAAGTAATACACAGTTATAGGTAACCCTGGATAATAGTATATGGGTAGGTACAGGAGAATCCATTTTTCCCCCTAAAATACTTGATTTTTTCCTCGAATTTTGTGCTTATTACCTCCAAAATGTTACAAAATAAATATTACACAAAAAATCCTGCACGAATTAGTGAACATTATATTTCGCACAAACATTAAGCAAAATCAGGCGCTTACACAGCAAATCACCCAAATTTAAATGCAAGTTATATCAAGCAAAAAAATTAAGAAAATATAAGTTCAAATTATGCACATTAAGCTAAATTCAAATTAAATATTATGTTATTATTTTTTATATATTATATTCGAAGCTCTACTAATTTTTGAAAAACTTCTTCTATGTCTTAACATTCGTCACCAATTTCCCGAAATTCATCTTCATCGTAAACGCTATATAAAATCAGTAACTTTAATTTTTGTAGATTTCGATAGAATTCGAAAACTATATTTCGGAGATCGGGAGACTTCATATTTATGGTGTACGCTGGAAAAGTTTATTTAGAACCTCCTTTTAAAATGTTATTCAAACTGCATGGTAAACCAAGCGAAGTCAATTTTATTTATAAAGGAAAAAATAATTGGCTTTTAACCAAATGATATTTTGTTCGATTAAACAACTTAACCAAACTTCTAATAAGTTCTATAAAATGATGGAAACATTTTGTTGCTTCCATAAAATCGTTTACATCCTACATTTATTAATTTAGAAAATGTATATATCTTCAGTAATATTTTCTTTCAAATAATCATAAGTTAGACTCCTTTGACTAATTAGAACAACATTGCAAATTGTTCCTGCTTCAACAGCTTTGTTAAAATCTACACTACTTCTTATGTTTGTTTTATCTTTAACAACAATTGTTTTTTCTATATAAACTATCAATAACAAATAATTTTCTTCGCCCCAAAAATGAATAATAATTGATATCACCTTGAGTGTTTACAGTTGGTTAATGATAAAGTTAAATATTTCTGTATAGAGTATCTAGTATTGATTTTGAATTTCCAAAATCATTATCAGCAAAAAACATTTCATCACAAAGGCCATTTTCAATATCTAGATTCCAAATTTCTTTAGGAAAGATCTCATTTCTTCCATTCTTAACATAAATATTTCTTACATTACAGTGATTAAACATAGAAGCATATACATACTGTTCAATAAGATTTTTTCTATTAGCTTGAAAGCCTACAATTACAAACTCAGGCATGTCAAATTGTAAAATATTCAACTGATATCTTATATGAAAATTAAAAAAGTTCCCCGGGAACTTATTTTTCTAAAAATTGCCAATAATTAAAACTAATGGGTATTTTTGGATGTTCCCATATTTTTCTGTTTTATTGCAACGGCTGTGTAAGATGCGTATCCAACAATTGGCCACATAATTTCTAATTTTTGAATAACAATTTTACCTGGATCAGCATAACTTTAATAAACTGCACCATCTGCGTTCTTAATTTCATAAACATATAAACAATTTTTATCAGACGAAATTCAAATAAAAGTAATTTTATAACTGCCGTTCCAAAAATTGCACTGTTATCTCGAATAAAACCAAACAGATATCTCAGTGGATAGGTTATTTCATTTGTTTTAACACTGTGAATAGATTTTACATTATATTTATTATCAACACCGGTGAATTCTAAATAATTTTGCTCACTTGGATATATTAACAAATTATTCATCATTATTGAAGTTAAACCTGGGTTATCAACAGCCTCAATAACATGTCCATGTTTTGATATTTCTATTCTAGAAAACTGAAAAGGAAAAAAGCTAGCACAAACATCAATATTATCTGATTTCGCGTGTTTTTCTTCATCTCCTTATTTATCTATCTTTAGTAACCTGAAGAAAAAAAAAAAAAAACAAAAAAAAAAAACTTGATTTTGTAAAGAAAATCCATCCCCTATAGGAGTATAAAATTCGATTATATTACTGTAAGCATTAAAATTCCCCATAGATTGATCAGTTGGAGGAAAAGTTTGTCTTTCAAAACTCTCGATACTTTTATAATTCATTTATCGGTTAAAAAAATTAATGTATAAATTAAAGATTCATTAAAGGCAGTTTCTCGAGTTAAATTGCTCATTGAGAAATAAAAAAATATATAAAGAGAATCATGAAGCGGATTATGAAAAAAAATAAGAAGAAAGTTCTACCATTAATTCCCGAATTACGAAATATTGGTAAAAAAAAAAAAAAAAAGAGCAAGACAAGTAAGTGAAGAAAATAAAAATTTCATAACAACTCTAGTTCCTGTTGCAGCAAAAAATTTAGAATATCCACCAACACCTATATAATTTAGATTTTCCGGTATATTCAAAAAAGTGTGGAAATGTCATTTATTAAGTTCTTGTAAACGAAACGTTTTGGGAAATGTTGCAAGACTTCCTCAAATAAAGTTGATACTATCAATTATTACGATATTTGCACTCGATATTGTAAGTTGCATAATTTTTGAACCTTAATATATTGTATGAGGTTTCATACTATTCCTAACACAATATTGTAAAATAAAATATGAACCATAGCCTTTTGAATTACGTACAATAAATATATATCCTCTATTTTCTTTAGATATTTCCCATTCGCAAAACTCATCATTTGTGCTAAAATGTATTTTATTTCCATTAAAATCATGAACAGATATAAGGTTTGGTGTATGAAATCCAGTATCTTGTGTTTATGTTCAACAGTTTTCACAAATCCCTTACAATTCCAACATTTGGCATAACCACATTCGTATTTTCTATTTCTTAAACATATTTCGTTACACGTTTTACACTTATAGACTGTCTAACACACAGCATCGTGATTAGTAAAACATTCCTGTCCAAAACAATATCTATTACATTTTTGGCAATATATTCTAATACGAACTGCACCTTCCAAAACTTTTTCGTGTTGTGGTTTTTTTACACAAATTACATAAATTTTTATTATTTTTCTCACACTCATCTTGATCTTTATTATTGTACGGTTTGGTCACCTTTTTTACAATAATAAACACTACCTAAAGTAACTTTTATACTATTAATTGCATCGCAATGTTCATCGCTGTTGGTTTTTTAAATTTTGAACCAGAATAAATAATTGAATTGATATGTGCTGCTAAGACAACTTTAATTTGAATATTCAGAACATTTTCTGCATCCATAATATCTTCCAAATCGAAACCGATTTCATAACATTTACCCATTCTTACACAAAGTTCACGAGCCAATTATCTTTGTAATTTTTTTTTTCTTTTCTAGTATAAAGAAGATCATTATTTGTTATTTCTATATCCAAAATTATATTAGTTCCGTATGTTAAAGCTGTAATTATTGCCCTAGGCCCACATAAATTATCATCATTGTTAATTTTATTAATATGTTGTTTTGCTTTTATGTCTTTAGTAAAAATTGACAATTTTTTTGCCTCTTGCACCATTACCGCTGGGTACTTTGTAAACATCGATATCAAAAGTATTTTCATTTATATCTAAATTTACATTTGATGTAAGTATTCTTTCAATTCGATCAAGTAGATTATCTGCATTTACATTATTTTTTTTTGCAGCCGAAATAGTATGGTGAAAATTTTGATTATTTGCATATATGTATTCCCATTTGGTCTCCATGTTTAAAATTGCTCATTTTTTTCCATATTTCATTGTTTCGTGAACAACATTTCACACAACCTTCATTTTTTCTATAGAATGGCCTTGCAAATTATTTATACGAATGGTGTATTTTGTTTGCCGAATTTCGAATGGAATCTTATTTTTCTCACGCTCATTAAAATTGTTTTGCTCAAAAGGAAATATTTGACCTAAACTTTCATTTTCTTATTTATTTTCAGGTTTTGAAAAAGTTAAATATTTTAAATTCCGGATAATTTTATTTTTCTCCGGTTCCAAATATCTGATCAGAGAATGGAAATATTTCTTTTCATTCAGTTCTATATTGTGAATATATTTCTCTAATATTTAAATGTGAAAATGGTAAAGTTGTAAAGTTTTATCTTCTTTCTTCATCTCTAATAAATTTGATAATAGCTGTAATTAATTCAGCTTTCAGTAAATTGTACCAGTATTTAATTTTAAATACTTTAGCTGAGACTTTTAGCTCTCGTACTCTCCTCCCGCTCAAAACTTAACTGTTATATTGTTCACAGGCCTTATTATTGTTTTATTTATATAGAAAAAAATGTTGAAGCTTTCAAAATATATAAAGATGATGTAGAAATATAAAAATAATATAAATATGGGAGTGTAATTGTAAAAGTGTTTAAATTGTTGATAATAATTTTTTAATATTTAACTTCTTCTGTGATAATATTTCTCATAAAAATATTTTGTGCATATTGTTGTAAGTTTGTCCTTAGTAGTTTAATGATGAGAAAATAATTTTATAGGATTATTCTCATTAGAAACTGTACATATCTTTGTTGGATAATTATCATGTTGAATTTCATTTAGAATATCTACTAATGCATTGTGTGATGTAGTATTTTTATGCTCTTTGAGATATGCACTACAGACATATTTTCCACATTCGCACAGTATTTTCTCATTAAAAAGTTTTTTACATTTTGAAGTGAGTTTGTGTATAGTCGCTTTATAAGGATAAAATCAATCGATAGGCTTATTCTCTTTACATAACATACACATCTTAGTTGAATAATCATTATGTCGATTTTCATTTGAAATGTGTAATTTAGTATTTTTATACTTTTTGAGGTATATTTTGGATAAATATTTTCCACATTCACATAATACTTTCTCTTTATTTAGTTCATTTTTATTTCTAGCATATTCTCAATAAGATTTTTACATGTGTTTATATGCTTATCTTTTTTGTGGTAATGTGATGGAAAACATTTAATGTTTAATACTTCACCACCTTTCTAACATTGCTTACATTTGGTATTATTTTCCATTACTAGCATTGATTCAATTTTATTTATAAGGAAAAAAAATTATTAAGGTAAAGAAAAAGAATTCTTTATCTTAATAAATTTTATTCATTATAAGTAAAACCAAATGGAATCACTTATCAAGAAGTTGAACAATTCATGTGAATTGACTAAACTGAAAAATATCTCGAAATTAACACAGGATGTGCTGCTGCAGAATTTAAAATTTACGAATCTAAGTTTCGTAAAAAAAATTAATTGTATTCTAGATGGTAAGCATAAAATTACATTAAAAGATCGCTATGTAAATACGTTTGATAAAAGTGCTTTAAAATATAAAAATGAGAAACAAGTTTCTATAATGTATAAATGTTTAAAGAACTGAAAAATGGAAAATCTATACCTGATATAATAGAATTCTCTTGAAATACATAACTATTATTAATTTGAATCCATGAATTATCTTTTTTTTTTTCATATTTCATTTTGATTTTCCACTTAAATTTGCTTGATATAGTTTGCATTTTTTGGTCTAAATTTGGATGATTTGCTGTGTGAGCGCCTGATTTTGCTTAATTTTTGTGCGAAATATAATGTTCACTAATTCGTGCAGAGTTTTTTTGTGTCATTTTTATTTTGAAACATTTTGGAGGTAAAAAGCATGAAATTCGAGAGAAAAATCGAGGACTTTATGGGGGGAGGGTGGGGGGGGGATGGATTGTACTGGACCTACCCATATACTATTCTGTATATCGATCGATAAACAAGCCTTCCGCTTTACAGAGCTGTACTGCACGTTGCTGTGAGCTGTCCGCAGGCGTTTCAGAATATCTACATAGATGGGATTTATCGGGTATGATAAAAGTTATCTCAACGCGTTTTTTTTTTTTTTACCAAAGGAAGTATGATGTCCGTGGGTACAGATACAAAAGCGTTTCCAGCAGGATACATTCACAGCTAAAATATACCGCGTTCGTTTCATGGCGTTTTAATTTAATATTTACACGCAGTTAGAAGGTGGGGGAATCGGAACACAAAATATATCGACATTTTTAAAAGAAAGCTCGATAACTTTTGAAGACTAGTTCAGACTTATATGTAAGGCATATACTCAAATATATTTTCATTCGTTAGCTTATTACTGTATAAAAATTTTAACAAAAATAAACACAAGGCTAGACAAATTTGGGTTATATTTGTATCTTCTTTTACGGGCGGGATGTCTCATCTCAGATCTCCAAAAGTTTAGAACAGTTAGGAAGATAAAATATTTACTTGACGCTCCCGCTAATTTCTTTATTGCCATCGAATAAAATATTCTAACCATAAGGAAAAAAGTTGACTTTAATAGAATATTACATCCCCACTTTACTCGAAATAATTGCCAAGAAATTGCGGTCAATGTAATGCCATATATTCTATGTCTAAATTATCACTTTATTCAAATAATTGTTCAAATCTAATACTTTACTGGTACGTGCATTCTAAAGTCGAGATACAGCACTGAAAAAGAAGTACTCTACGAGTCGCTTACAACTAAGTTACGTACATAATTTTCTAATAACAGATTTTGTGTTGCTTATTAATTTCAGATTTTTATCAAATTAAGGTATTAGATATTTTCCTCGGAAAACATTTACTTTTCATAATTTAACTCGTTATAAAATTCACCCATGCGTAAAACCATTTTGGTGAAGTCGAACTGCAATTTTATATACAGAATGGGCATACTTTCGCAATACGAGAAAAGGAAATTCAAGTAAACAGCGAGGGAATAAAATGCCTTCTGAACAAATAAAATACTTGGGGAATTCTCATATTCGTGTAATATTACGTTTTACGTAATACCAGACAGAGGAGAAATTACTCAATATCTTCGCTGTTTCCTTTGAGTTGTATAATTACTATCGTTCTAGAGAGGGTTTTTTTTAATGAAAATATAAATTATTTTTCTAAACTTACAGGCATTGTTGCAGAATTACTATTAAAATATTCACAACTGCATACAATTTAAAATCTACTCTCACTAAAAAACATCTTTATCTGTAAAATCCACTGTACGTGACTAAACCGCATCATCACCGAAAAACCACTGGATCAATTGAGACCATATTCACACCATATTATGATAGTGAGGTGGCGAGTAATGTTTTTAAGTTATGTTTCATTTCGATAGGTGGCACTGGAAAATATCTTCTACATTTATAGGCCGATTTTGTTCATACTTGCAGGAAATGTTTGTTGATCTAAAAGAGAAAAATCCCAGCGATACCATGGGCAAACATCGGTCGACGTAACAGAGGTAATAGAGACGAGGCATTGAGAAGGCAAAATAGAACGTGAAAGAGGCGGAACAGCGTTCGCCGGGATCAGCTAGTGTGTTTGTGTGTATTGGTATATATATATATATATATATATATATATATATATATATATATATATATATATATATATATATACAGACACTTAAGCGAGCAGTTCTTTTATGAAATTTGAGCTGTTCGCGTTCAAACATTAAATAGGTAAGACCTGGCTTATGTAATAAATTTTACTTTTGTTTATTTGTTAAATTGTCGCAAACTACCAGAAATGCGGTTTCCTAACTGGAACAATTGGCGTGTATTACATAATGTAACTTTTTTTTTAAAAACTACCTACAATTTTACACAAGTTGCAACATGACCTATTCACCGTAATTTTACGGTATCCTAGTTAGCGTTTATATATATATGTATATATATATATATATATATATATATATATATATATATATATATTCATTTATTTATTAGGTGTATGTACATCTGAAATACCTCTGCAAGCTTTTAGCAAAGAAATATAGTTTTAAACGGTTACCACAAAACCGGCCCTTTCCACACATTAAATCATTCCTCAAAAGTCTATTACTGAGGAATTGAAGTTTGTGGAAATTAATAAAATTTTCTTGGTTCTGTAACACTTCAATATTTATGACTTTATAATGATTATTCCATGTGTCTTCATTTTATTCAAATGCCAAACTTTAATGTAGTGTATAAGATGCTTACCGTATGTTCACTGTAATATGTGTATAATTATTAATTTTGACAGTTGTGTTGTGTATACTATGTAAGTTTAGTGATTATTTGTGGTTTCTTTGCATGAATATTTGTCTATGTAACTCTAGCATTACTTTTGTTTTTCTCAAAAGAATCAGGCCACACCAGCCGGCCTATTAAATTACATTTTTTTTTTTCAAACAACAGTCTGATAGAACAAAGAACTTATTCATTCTATTTTGGAATGAGCGAGAGGCCAGCTAGAAAAGAATTCAGTCCTTACAATTTTATATTTACGACGAGGGTACATAATTACTCACGCACTATTGAAATGCCGAGCCTATATATATTTAAAAGAAGTAGTAATTCGACATAAGCTGTACGATGAGCCCGGAAGGAAGGATGGCCCAGTGAAGGAGGAATTCGGGGTTTTCGACTTCGCACAAAGAACGAAGTAGTGTCTGGTGTTCGGAGAGCCAATCCTGCGAGAGGAGGACTACCGACTGTGAATTCTGGCGAGGTTCGGATTCTGCATCCACCTCCGCTGTTCCGGCCCGCAGAGAACGAGTTCGCGCTGAGCATCGCCCGGAGATTTGTTGTCCGTGGTGAGCGGGAGAGCTGTTCCTGGGTTCTATACCAGTGAACGATGACGCCACGACATCGGCAGAGCTGAGGTTATTTTCCGCTGTCGACACAGCTAAGTCTCATTTTTCCTCAAGCAAATGTAAATGTATTTATGACACCAGAACTAGTAAAGAGAAATGTTGGTAAATCGGTTGATGTGCAATGTATGCGCAGGCTGGTGTTGCTTGTAATTTTGAGAATTAGTACAGTATAATATTTCGTAAGTAAAGTTCTGCAAAAGTACCATATAATTCGAAATTAGTTTAGTTCATCAGAATTAAAATCAAAGTAATTTTATTCGTTTCTATTGATTTACTTGAATTAAGACTTCTCTGTTTGTTTATTAGAACTAATGATCCAATTGTTTCTAACTACAGAGGAAATGAAATTTGTATGAATACACCGATTTTTTTAGCGTGGCAGCATAGAGTTCAGCCGAGTTATATCATTCATGTAACCTATCAGATTCACTCACATGTAAAACGATATTTTATCATTACATAACACATTCATGTCTTGTATTGCATATCTCAGAAATAATATTTCATAGTCAATGAGTTTAGACGTTATATTGTAACACATATCAAATGTGTTACAGTATTAATTTAAACGCCTAAACGTGTGACTATAAACTCTCCACACATTATGCCTATTTAACACATGACTACTTTTTACCGCTCCGTTAAAAGTACCCAGACGATTTAATTAATTTTCACGAACTTCAATTACTCAGTAATAGACTTTTGAAGAAATTCACAGAACTTTCCGTTCTTTCATGGAGAATGATTAATATTTACAAATAAAAGTTTTATAATTTTATTGGTTTACGAAATATATACCTTGTTTTCGTCGAGGAAGTGACACACTGTGTCTGAAAAAAAAAATTACTAAGTTAAAAAATTAAATTTGAGCAAGAGCGATAAATTAAGGAGAAACATGCCACATCTACTAACACACGGGACTTATAAACACATTGCAGTGAAAATGTGACTTTAGAATTTAATAATATACAAAGTTTTATATTCAGTACACCATATCCTTGGTTAACATGGAATTTTACCGTACTGTGCAGATTTATAATAATTTTTTTTTAAAAATAGTTTAGTACTAGTGTGGCTTAATGCCAAACAGGCACAAGAACAACGATGTTAGAGTCATACCGACACACGACATTTCGTAGAACCATAGCTTTGTTCTCCTCCGGCACATGTGCCTAGAAATTGTGCATCTTATTGTATTATATTTCTGCTAAATTTATATTTGTTTTATCATAATTTAAAATGTAAACAACTTTAACACGTAACTCTTACGAAACGACGACCATTTTAAACAGAGTATTAAGCGTATATACTACAACTGATAAACAGTATTTAATAGTACCATTTACGGAGGCTGGCATGCTTTACTAAAGTCTACAGGTAAAGGCTTACCGCAGCATAGGTAACTTGTTAATCAATTCGTCATACAATCTAAATCTTCGCCAAAAGTTTAAAAATGAAAACAATATTAAATATTTTATTTGCTACAGACCCTGTCTACAGTAAACATTGTGTTTTTATGTTTACAAGGCAGCACTCAAACCTTTGCTATTTAATTCTGTCCCGGATTTTTGGTTATGTGTATCTGTAAGAAATTTATTTCTCTAGATTAAGTGTGATTTAAAAATTATTAATATACTATTTTGAGTTCAAATAATGAGCTGGAGTGAAATGCATACTGCATCTTTAACTTCATATATGTGTCTGAGTTATTTCTTTTAATCTAATTTTTTTTGTGCTAGAAGTAAAATAATATTGTGGTTTTAATGTATCGAATACTTTGTTGAACTAGCTGCTATGTACACATTTTGTAAGAAGAGGAATTCATTCTACATTTTGTTTTCAGAATGATCTGATTTTAAGAACTAACTGTTAGTAGAAATGTATATTATTGCATTTGCAGTAGAAATGTCCAGCGCAAGCTACTGTGTTTAGGCTACCAGAAGAGTCCTTTACAGCACTGTTATGGTATTTGTGTGATTTTAAGATTACTGCAAGAAAGTTAATAATCCTACAGAAGAGAATGGTAAAACAACATTATAATGATATGTTGGTAATATCAAATTTTACCTATGCTTCCGAAGAGCTTCTTGCACAATAAATGGTAATCGCTTCATTAAAATTAAATAGCATTGTTTAAAATGGCCCAGAGGATAACCTATTGTTGTAAGGTCTCAGAAGCCGAAGGCTATTATTAATAACTCTTTCGAAAGCTTTTCAGTGAGACAATAATGGATTAAGGAAAATTTCACAATAATTATAGTTGCGAATTGGCTGAACCGAACTACATACTGTGGTTATAATTTGCAAATGCTCTAGAAGGGGAATTAAATACAGTTTTTTTTTTTTGTTTTGTCTTGTGAATCTAGGAAAAGAATAATTTTGGAATTCATATGTCTATTATGTGAAGTGTGTGTTACTTTGAAATGTAGTCAGAACATTTCACTAATAGTGAAATACATTACTTCTTGGATTACAATCAGATTTCGTTCTTTATGTAGTGTAGAAGCCATTTTGGTAATGTGATTCATGTTACACGTGGTATATATTCGCCTGCCACTTTATTAAGGGTCTGCCATGTATAATTATTTTTGTTGCCTCAAACTTGCTCTATTTCACGTTCATCAAAGCTCATAAAATATATACATAACTATCCGTCGAAAAAACCACCCTACGAAAATACTATAAAGCGTAGTACACCAAAGCAAACGTTAAAATGACCCCTTGTAGTACATTTTTGGCTGCCCATCTGTGGGGCCGTGAAAACATTGTTTACAAGAGTGAAAACTTTTAGTTGCCTATATCCATTCATCTGCAGGGACACCGTGTTCTATTGGTCCCTATTGTCACTTAACGCCATAAATTGGAGTTGCAAATATTTGAAAGATCATAATTAATGTCGTCAGATATAACAATGTCTACCTTGATTCTAAGCTAATAGCGCCTTCTTTTGCAGTCATCATGGGTTTATCTAAAAAAAATATGTTAATTTTATAACAATATAGTGGACACAGCCGCCCCGCATTCTAAGGCACTCCAGTAAACAGGCGGCAAGTAAGTATACTAAACACCATGCGTATATAAGAAGCAGGTAGGGCGCCGCCCCCCGCCCTTTGTCACTCACACCGACGACCAGCTCCCGAGGTTGCTGCCGCCCGACGGAGGTGTCGTGGTGCAGAACAGCTGAAGGCTGCGATCCAGGAGCGAGACCACTAAAGACTGCACGACATCCGCCATCGAGAACTGGGGCTAGAGGAGCCTCTGCCCGTTCGACATGATACACAGTGGTAAGAGAACTCATACGCTACGGTGCAGGTCTAGGCCGAGAGAATCCTTAAGGCGGTACTTATAGACACTGACGCGATCAGCTCACTTAAGGCTAGGGACTCCTTTGAGAAGAACCAGTGATCAAATAAGTGATCAAATTAAAGAATTGTGTAGTGTTTGCATTGTGTTAATCTAACGATAATTCAATATCCAGATTGTGAATAACTGAGTGAATAGATCTGTAGTGTTTAATACAAACTTATGTCGCCTACCTCAATTGTATAGGAGTCATTGGTACCCCCACGTTACCGTCCTAGAGTGAATTATTATGTAATATTGAGAGTCCACGTATTTGAGCAAGTATAGAAGTAATTATGGCTCTCAAGAGGAAGTATTACATGGCGGAGTCGCCTATAAGCATTCTGTGGTACTTCAGTACATAAATTATATTAGTCTGACTTCTAGGTCAGAACAACTGCAAAAATACGATAATCTTCAAAATTCCATATCTAAATATACATCTGGTTGTCATGTTGTAAGTTCTATTTCCTACCAAATGGAAGGCCACCATCACGGATATTGATATTATGAGCTCTGCAACACCTTACATAAAATCTATGATATTTTTCACTTCAACGGGAAATAGAAAAATGGAGGTGGGGAAGGTGTACTCGCTTAAACATCACGAAAAATAGTAGAGGTAAAAAACATTGCACAAAGCAACGAGGTTTACTAAGATTAGAGATAATCTTTTGCCCTTTGGAGGAAACTGAAGGTGTCTGGAAATGGAGAAAATTACTAACTACAACGACTGGAAGGGAGTATCCCGCAAATACCATATTAACCACTCAACATATTTACCCGAGTATACTTTTTCAATTGTGTCATGCTGCAGAACACATAAAACCGTGGTCAATTCTGTGCATGTCAAGAAGCCTGCATCAATACAGACATCTTCTTTCTCTGGTTAGGGTCATTAGTTGCTGCTGACTCAACACATTCTTTTTAGTTGCTGCTTGTACCATAGACCAATAGAAAGTTATTTCGTAGGTTCCACTGAGGACGTTATTGTGACGATTTCGTAAGTACTCGCAGGGCCACAAATCTTCTCTGTTGCAACATCTGTGATAAAATATTAACGTACAAGTTAAAGGGCTAATGATAGTAGAAGATACTGCTTGATAGGATTAAGAGGTCATGATCACCAAACAAACCAATATTGAGATGGGAATTTGAACAATAGGAAACAGTCCGAAATGCTTTGCTCGCACACAAGCTCATACAAGAGTCTCAGTAATTGAAGTTCATTTGATATCGCTTTCAATTGGGCACAAGGAGCAAATAGTGGCCAGGTGAACGGGACACCTTGAAACTACACGCGTTCCTCTGAACTTGATAGCATAATATGAAAACGCTTTATTTCTTTTAAAAATCAAGCTCATAATGAAAACTTTTTTTTTCTCCGTTCCAACTACTTTGCATTTAAAAAAAAATGTGCAGAAGTTATTGCCACGCAGAGATTTTGTACAATAACATTTGTCAATGATATTCCTTAAGTCAAAAAAACATGCAATTAAAAGATTCATTGGTTTTTTTTTCGGTGTTAGAATACATTTCTGTATACGCTGGTTTAATATTTTTATTGCCTTTGCTTGTCATGCATTGGGAACGATAAAATTTGGAAAGAATAAATTATTTCTAGAATTGTTAGAAAAAAAAACGAGACAAATGCAGCACTAAGTGTACCCACTTTGAGGTATCATTCTGAATTCTGGAGTTCTCCAGTGACATAGAAACAGTCTGTTTTACTGAAGTTGTTAAACGTGGTAGGTTCTATTACCGTGGGTGGAAAATCATTTCATCTCCATGCCATCGTTTTCCCATCTTACCTCTCCGTCTCTGGAAAGTCATGGGATAGCACTTGAAACTTATGCCCTCCATCTCGCATCAGTTGCCCTTGTTATACGCTGTTCATTGCAAAATGAGAACATTTTAAAACCCTGATTTAGATGTAATTGTATGTTTATTGTGCATCCTTCCACTGCATGTAAAACTAACATTGGCCTTGGGCCTGACAACTTTATTATTACATAGGTCAAGTGAAATTATGGAGTTATTATAAAAACGTAAATATTTTACAAATTATCTAATTCGTGCAGTTACGTGCATTAAAAAATCTTAATGGAAAGGAAATAATTTCAGTATTCACAAATGTTTCACTTTTCAGTCAACGTTAAGGGTTACTCTTACTTTGCAGAGTGTATGAAATACTGGTTATTTTGGCGAAACTATTAAACTTGCCCTCACTATGTTTACCTACGAAAATACATTATACACCATACGAGGTAGGAATGGTAGTTTAAAGTTAGTATGCATGCTGTAAATATTATTTCGGAGCCCTGCAACATAGATAAAACTGCTTTTTCAGACTGCCGTATCTTAGAATATACTAGCCGGATATAAGTGGCACTACGACAGGAGCCTGTAATGAAGTTGATATAGACTTGTCATCAATAAATTGATAATAGGGTCACCGCTGAAAGTGCCATAGGTACACGCAGCACTACGAGAACACTGCACGTCAGTTCAGAGCCTTTCGCCTGCATCGTTTCGATCCTTTTTTCGTTGTTCAGAGCAAAACTCGCATGGCTGTGCAGTCCTTATTCGGTTCGTATTTAACGCGATCTCACAAGAACACGACATCGCAGTTACAATAATACTGTTAACGAAAGAATTACTTTTTCTTATAGCCACTCAAAGGGGTATGATTAATTGTAAATACTTTTACACGATAAATTATATTTGATTGGGTCAATATCAGCTCTGCTCTCCATTGGTTGATAACCGACCAATAATGAACACTGTAATGTAAGAGTACTGTCCTGTGTGGTATGGACCAATAGTATGAATGTGAGATCTAACACAGTCACCAGCAAGACCTGTGTTTTTGCAGCAGTGGATATAGGTGACTCACTTCTAATTTATCTTAAGTGCCAGTACATGTGTACAGACCTCAATATGTTAAAATAAAATTTTGCTTATTATTTTCTGTAAATTATTATATTTCACCTGCAATCAATGTAATTATGAAACAAGAGAATAAATGCGTGTGTATGTAATGTCTGGCGCCACCTGTTTTTCGCGAAAAGATTTACGCGAAGGCTATACTTCAATATCTTATGTGCACGCTTGCAGTCTTCATTTGACTATTGGTCGCTTGTCTTTGTGCGAAGAGTCTCTTCAACATGAGTGAGCCAATCAGAATTAAGTTCCTCCGATTCCGATCATCCGTGGTTCGCGGGCAGATAAATAAGACGTGTGACAATTCAAACGAGCCAATTGTGAAAGAGCTTCTGAACTGAAGTTTGTCGGAACACAACCTGTCCTGGAATCTTTCCGCGAAAAACTGGTGCCTCCAGGAATGTCTAACCAGAAGTACTTCTTATGAAAAAAATATTATTGAAGTGAGCCGGCACAAATGCGGTGCGCAGTTCTTTTGGTGTAATATTCTAGAGTTAATCTTAGTTTTGCATAAAGCGGAGGAATAGCGTGGAATTAGAACTGAAACAGTGCTTTAAAAAATTGGAAGTAGGAATGAATGGACAACATTGTTTTTTTTGTTGTAACGATATAACACGTACCTTTCAATGCGATAACCCAGCGCAGCGAAAATTACGTAGCTAGCGTGGCGTACACTTTAAATCTGAATCAGAGAGAAGTGAGCCAAATCAGTGAAAAAAAAAGTGAAAATTTAGCCACCGATAATCAGTGCCTGATAACTAATTAATGCGGTGGTTCAATTTCGCTGAATTATTCGTTATTCCCAATTATTGTTGAGAATTACGCTGCCATAAGTCCATTTTTCCCCAGTTCAGTCCCTTTATTTACCAGTCTGCATTAGCTTACCAACTGACACTGAGTGAATGTTCTTTCACTAATTGATATCACTGATTCAGGTGTAGAGTGTATAGACCGTTCATGATTCCTTACAACTTTCTGAAGCCCTGTTAAAGTTCAACTTCCAGAATATTCCTCCGCCTCATGCAAACAAAGCTTAACCGAGATTAGAAAATTACACCAAAAGGACAAAGCCCAGTTCAATATTTTTTTCATAAGAACTATTTCGTACTAGGCATTACCAACACACATTTTTTTCACTGTTATATTAATATTAATTATAAGTGAAATATAATGATGTATAGATAAAATATGAAAAATTTCGATTTAACTAACAACATAATTAATTAATAAACAACGAAACACGTAATACAAGGGGGGATTCTTCAAAGGTTTGATTCAAAAAGTGTGAAGAAACCACGAACAGACTATAGCTTACAGTGTGGCCGGGGCCGCGGTGGTAAAGTGGTTAAACTACTCGGCTCCCGTCAAGACGAACCGGGTTCGATTCCCGGAGTGGGGGGGGGGGGATCGTGCCGGACGATGCCGTTGGTCTGAGGATTTTCTCGGGGATCTCCCGTTTCCACCCGCCCTGCGCATTCCGGCGCTGATCCATGCTAACGTCGCTTCATCCCCATCGGCTCCCAAGACCCCGACGTTCGGAACCGCCGAAACCCTCTTCGCTCAGTGTCGTCGCTGCTCAGGCGCAGCTCGCCGGTGGCTGGTGATAGGCTCTTAGCAGATGAAGGGAGTGTTGAGCGATGGGGGGGGGGGGGGGGAGAAGAAAATAGGCGGCTCCCGATTGCGGCAAGTGGAGCGATAAAAAGACGTGTGTTTTAGATTCAAGGCTGGGCGGTGTCCCGCGAAAGGGAAGAGGCGGGGTGCTTGCCCTGGCAGAACCTAGCGAGTGGCAACGAGGTTAAGTGCGCCCTAGGGCGCACGCCGAGCCGTCACACTGTATTGGCAGCACTGCTCGCACGGCCGACAGCTTAACGAGAGCGAAATCATTGTACCTGATTCGTACATTTTTATTGCGAAATTTCCTCACGTAAAATCACGAGCATGCAGCGTGTATCCAATTGGCTCCTACGTGGCATCGGTGCTCCTGTTTGTGAATTTCTTTCTTAAACTCCCTCATTTAAAATTTCTAACGTATATCGAGACTCTGGCTCTCACAATATAGGATGTGCTGCATATAAAATCAAGAAGAGGTGATATTTTACAGATGGAGATCAAGTGAAGGCCTTCCAAAGCTTGATGGCGTCTCAAGGTTATTTCCTTACATCAGTTAGGTTCTATATATTTGTCTCAAGTTATCAAATACTCAAATCATTTCATAAGTGCTTCATCAAGTTGTATCAGGTGAAAAGTGCAAAACTGAAATAATTTCTTAGAAAATTTTGGACAACCTTCCAATTAAATAATTGCATTAAAGTAAATGATAAGCATTTTCGATCCGAAATCTGCACGAAATTAACTTGTCTAACAATAGGAAAATACATTTTATAAAAATGCCTTCAATGTGCGTGTAACATATTATACTTTTAAATTTTACCCTACTAAACTTATATAATGAGACGATCTCTGTCTGTCTGTCTGTCTGTCCGTCTTTAATAATTCCAACTCCCTTGAAACTCAACAGCAGTTCTTCAAATTTTGCAGAGCGAATCCTCAGGGTCAAATACAGGTCAAGTACGAAATTTCAACAAGATCAGGTTACGCAATCATTACCTTTTACCCTAAAAACTAATTTTTGATTACTTTTTTCCTATATGAAAGTTTTGTATTAATGCATAGAGATTATTGCATAGATATGTGAAGGTAATGGAATATAAATTTGTTTACTTTAAATGTCTCGCTTCAATGTTGACTTCATTTCCAAGTGGGGCCACAGTGGCTCAGTGGAAAGAGCTATTCCAAGGGGGCCACAATGGCCCAGTGGATAGAGCGATTCCAAGTGGGGCAGCGATGGCTCAGTGGATAGAACTAAATCAAGTGGGGCCGCAGTGACCAAGTGGATAGATATATCAAATGGGGCGTTAGTGGCTCATTGGATAGAGAGATTCCAAGTGGGGCAGCAGTGCCTCAGTGGATAGAGCGATTCCAAGTGGGGCCTTAGTGGCTTAGTGGATAGAGCGATTCCAAGTGGGGCCGCACTAGCTTAGTGTATAGAACTATATCCAGTGTTGAGTTAGTTTCACATCATTTTTTTTCAGTCTTTGTATGATAAAAATTTAAAAAATCGTAACTGTTCTAAGCACGTGACAATACTATAAAAAAGGGGGGGGGGGGTCACGGACTGTGCCCCTAGTGATAGAATAGTTCTGCACGGAAGCAGAAGATTTGAATCAATAAATTATATTTAAATGTAATCGATATGTGTAAAGTTAACGTTTTTGTGATAATGATGCCAGTGTGACGTCATACATCTTTTAACCAAACCGAATCCAATAAAAATGAATGTCAATATTTAAGCATGTGAAATGGTCCTTAACTTTACGACATGGGCATCACTTCAACATAGAAGATACATTTCAATGTAGCTGGAGGTATAGAATGTGTTAAAAGTGCCCGCCATATTCATAAACACATGCTTGTAAAAATACGTCATTGGATCTCCTCACTCCCAAAAATATGCCATATACTTTCTTGCCACTCTATTAAGAGTCCTATGAACTTAAACGTTTTCTGTGAAATGGTTGTTTACGCGTAAACGCGTATCTCGGTAAATAAATGTTCTGGAAATATGACTTTCGTCGGAAAAGATTAAAAAAAAAAATCTATTACATATGGGCTTATTGCTTTAATTTTGTCGTATTAAATGTATTCTTGGAGAAAATGTTAGTGAATATGGTCAAATATCGCATCTTTAAAACTTGCCTATGCAGTTTGCTTAGCCGGCAAGAGAAAAGTACGAACATGAGGAGGTAATTTAATGTGTGGGCTTTCATCGCGTGTAATAAAACTCCACTGTTACACATCTAATTTGCACAGTACAGCGTCACGACGGAAACACTGCACGCCTTGCTCGTAGGAGCGATGAGGTACTAGGCGTGGGTGTAAATGTCGCCCGTATCGCTACCTCCCTTCTTGACCTTGGACGCGCAGCTGCATAGTCCGCTTGGGACACCACCAAACTTCCATCACACCTATATTCGCTATCTGTCTCAGAAGGGAAAAAGGTTTTTTTTTTTATGGCATACTACTAAATCTGAAAACTGCTCCTGTTAATTTATAGACAACTTGTATGGCTTTAACAAACGTTGTACAGTTACCGAAACTGAACGCCTTGCTCTGCCACTGCAGGAACACCATGGTTAGGCAGGTCTCGATTGTCCAATCTACCACTCCCGTCCCGCTTAAACAACCCATACTATACCGAACATCCTTAAAGTAGTGTAACTTCAGTACATATCCTATCGGCTAATGGAGAACCGAATTGATTGCCTCTAACTCAAATGTAAATCATAAGTATCTCTACACACAATCCATAGTGCCAGTTTGAGTGAATATAAAACAATATTTTTTATTATGACTGGAGTTTCGACATCATGGCGTATTAGCAGAACAGTGGAATTATATTTGCGTTAGTTTTCTCCTCAAATGTAGGAAAGACGAGCATTTTAGCGCCGCCAGAATTATACGTTGGCTAGACAAAGTGTAGGCATCTTAAATTGCATCTTAAATGTAGAGTAAATTTACATAACAAGTACTATTCTCTGACCGTACGGAAAAATTACCTCACAAAAGTGGGGGGAAATCCCATCCAAGTAAGGAAAAATCCCATACAAGCAAGGGAATATTAACTATATTGTTTAATGATATTATATTTTTAAAAAACCCGAATATAATTACTATTAAATTTTTTTAACACCCAATTTTCTGACAAAGTGTAACCGAAACTTCGACTCTAACACATTCGACACTTGCTGGTAGGCGGGCACGAACCACAGTCCTCTATCACGACTGGCCGATGCGTTATCCAATACACCACGACGTCAGCGTGGCAGCAACAGTAAATATTACCGTGTTACAGCATTGTTTCTTCCGCCCGTCCTCCCACTCAGCTGTTGAGACATTGCTGATTAGAAACACACGTCGCGTCTTAAGGTAATTTTCCCATCCATTTATGGGATTTTCCACCGCTACGCGTGTGAATTTTACTCCAGAGTGCGGTAATTTTACCTTACATATCAAGAGCAATGTTGGACTTCTTGTACGACTAAACGATAAAAATTAATTTTAAGGTGAAAAATATTTAACATAAAATTATAAAATAGTTACACATCGACGTGAAATCAACACGTCGTAAGGTAATCTTCCCTCCAGAGTACGGTAATTTTACCTTACGTGTAAGGAAAACTATGTTTCCCACACAAATTTGAGAATATTACCTTACACGTGTCAGGTAATTTCCCCATTTTTCCCCGTGTAAATATAAAATGTTCTTTTGTGATTTTACTTGCTAACGTCACACGTACTTGTAGCGAACAGGTAGGTGAGACCAACCCTGATATGATTTGCAATCTAATTTTAATTGGTTTTCAAGGACTAGAACTTCCCTGCCTCATCTCGCACATCACTCTGCATACATGTACTGACGTTTGGACTGTCTGACAGAGGGCACTGCTTTTACTCGATAGCAATATTTGTTTTTACACTGGACTCTATAAACTCTGAACTCCAATTGTTTACAATTTCAGGTGGATGAGTGCACTGATGTGCCCCCCTTCCCCCAAAATTTAAAATAGAGTTTCTGAGTTTGAAATTTTCGATCACCTGTGGCCCCTGTTAGTGGTATTCCGATATTTCCTTTTAAACAAAATATTTGGCTTACATACTGGGTAGTTAAACTGGTTTTAAGAAATTTAGATTTTCTGCTTTAAATTTTTCTGGTTATTCACATGCTACCCCAGTGTAAGAAAATGGACATGTAAAATTAACTCTGTATAGTACAATAAACACAACTGAAACTTTAACAAGAAGTTACTGATAACTAATGAGTCTACGTTCCTCTATATGGGTGCAAATAAATTTTAGGGTATTTCTTGAAAGTCTAGATGGTAGGTAGGCGTTGACGTCTCATTGACAGCAATAACATTATATATACAACCAGAAACATCTGAAACAGTACAGAGACAATTAAAATACACGAGTGACTTACCCGGGATTTGAGTTCAGAGAAACTGTTAACACTAAGCTAGCTTTATCAAGGAGGTAGGACTCGTAGCATCAACTTCGGATGTAATGTTTTGAATGATAGGGTCCATTAACCTAAAATATTTATTTACCTTTCTATTTGTAAATAAGTGTCTGAGACACTAAAAAAAACATAAGTTTCATGGCCTACCATAACGCAACTTGTGTGAAGAATTTTATGTATATCGGTTGATTGGTCTCTGAGATATGTCACAAAAACCTTATTTTCCTAAATATTTGCATAACCGCCATATTGAAAATAAGTGTCCAATAATGTTCATTTACTTATTTTACTTGGCTTATCATAGTATTACATACTTGCCAAATTTTAAGAAAATTTGTTGAGTAGTTTTCGAGATACACCAGAAGGATTATTTTTTCATGTGGCACTATCTTCCTAATTGGAGGACACAATTGGTTGCTGTTTGGTTTATATGATGCTCGTAATAAATAATGTCAGCGTACGAAATGTGGTTGAAATTGGTCAGATGCTATGGCAGTTATATCAAATAAACCTAAATTGTTTGTATGGCTGCCATTTAGAAAAAAGTTACCTAATTAAATTAAATTACCTACATTTACATGGCCAGTCGTAGTTTTAGTTGCGTGTCATGTTTAGCGGAAATAGGTCGAGTAGTTCTCGAGATATAACATAAAAGCATTAGTTTTTCATATAAAGCTATGTTACAAAATAGCCGACCAACAACAATATTCACCTCTGAATTTAATGCCTATAACTTGCGCTTTCAAAATACAAAATTTGGTTAAAATCGATTTAATGTTTTCTGCGATATGACATATCGCCCTAAACTCTAAAATGGTCGTCATTTTGAAGGAAAGTTCCCGGAGTGGTCCTTACCTAGTACTAGCTCCGCTATAAGCTAATTGTTTATATCATATGCTTGCAACTTCTTTCTTCCTTGTATCTAAGAAATTCCAGATTATTCTTCTCCTTATTCCATACGAATTCCTTTTTTTTTTTAATACTTTTTACCGCAAGCAATTACTACGCAAAACATAGCTCAAATCTCTTCATTCACTTACTGTAATACCCCCCCCCCCCCCCAACATGCTCGCAATCAAGCATGAAATGATATGGATAAATTCCACCTAAATTAATTAGGCTGGTTGTAACAGTAATAGCTTCTAGTATAAGGGACTAAGGATTTAAAATTGGGGTGGGCTATACAATCGTGCGACTTTTCGGAGTGTAGGTATTATGATTTATATTTAATTTGTAAGCCACGCCCAAATAACTATTAAACACAATTGAAACGACGTTTAAATCAATAATGACATATAGGCAAGTAATATGGTTATATAAATTAATTTTCTTTTCACTTGGTCTTCTAGATTTATAATTATTCTATTTCCCTACGTTTCACTTTGTGATCGCATCACGTCATCTGTTTTTTACAGCCTAACTACATTTTTTACTTCCCTGAAAATAAATGTTCCTTGTTTATTTTCTTTACAACGTTGCGTCTGTTGAACTAAGACCTTGTAGTTTCGTAATGTGGAGAACAGGCACAAACAGCAATTGAGTCACTTAACAAGAATTCAGCCCCTTGGCAATTACGGTGTTGATTTTATCGCAACGCTAGTTACACCAAATGCGTAACGTTTTTTTTTCATATTGTAAAACGTACGTTAGTGAAGGAATTCATTATAAAGAGTTTCAATTATGAAAGTGGGTCGACTGACAGTTATAACGAAGAATTTATTGCGTTATTTCCGTGATGTAAGTGATTTAGAAAGGGTAAAGTATTTTTATATTTGAAAAAAAAAAAAAGAAATTCTTTGTAATTGAGATAAAGGAAAAATCTTTAAACGTGCAAGTAATTTAGAGTATGCATTTTTAACACATTGATATAGAGTATAAAAGCCAAAACTTTATTTTAATAAAGCACTGTTTGCCACTAATATCATGATAGGTATTAAAATCAGTGTTTAAATAATTCAGTAATTGGATTGTAGTAAAACATGAAGTTTGGTAGCTAATTTACGAACTTTTTTTTAAAACGTAAAGAAATTTTAATATTTGTACATGAATGTAAATTTTTAAACTCGATTAAAGTAGACACAAAGAGTAAGTTTAAAGTATTAAATGCGTCCTTTCTCATAAGTCAGTCAATATATGGTACCAAGAGCATGCTACAGAAAAACCCTTCATAAGTCAAACATATTCATAAGTCAGCCAGACTAATGGCGGGAAATTATGGTGAAGAAAATCCTTCAGGACTATTTGTTTAATTAGCGGATCGTGAGGCACATGCAACCCGCAGACATATCCGACTGGCCCGCGGGCAAAACATTTCATTAGCAATTTTTAATGTATATTTTTTTTGCGTAAAATTGCTTAATCAACGGGGCCGCGGTGGTGTAATGGTTAGACTACTCGCCTCCCACCAAGGCGAACCGGGTTCGATTTTCGGCGGGGTCGTTCCCGGGCTTTCCGCACGTGGGAATCGTGCCGCACGACGCCGCTGGTCAGCGGGTTTTCTCGGAGATCTCCTGTTTCCGCCACCCTCCATTCCGGTGCTGCTCCATACCCACTTCGCTTCACCCTCATTGGCTCTCACGACCTTATATGTAAATGGCCGTCAGAACATCTCCACTCAATTGTCTAATTAACGTCAGTAGTTTAAAACATATAATTAAGCAATGTATTATTTCATTAATTACATTTTTAAGTAAATAAACTGATTAGGTATAAGCCGGCCCCTAATTTGTAATAAGTTTATGTGGGCCGTCAAGTATTGTGATTATTAAGTGGCCTGGTAGGAAAACTAAGTGAAGAGTCCTGCAATGAGTGTGTCCTCTTGTACGGGTTCGAAATCTGGAACATCAGATTCCCGACGCTCTGATTCGGTGGTTGCTCCCAAGAGCAGTCGTTTTCTCGGGATGCTGTATCGTACCGCACTTCACAGTTGACAAGAATCTACGGAGTCCCTCGTCATTGATCTGACAACAATTGGGTGATACGTCGCTGTAGCAAGCACGCCCGAAACAAAGTGTATATCGCTACTGAATTTGTTGTACATATTATTTAATAAGTTTTTCGAAATTGTGTGTTTTGAAGGAAATACAATAAAGTTTCCTTTCAATATTTTCTACTAAGCAGCTTTCTATGGATTCGTTGGATTTGAAATATTCGTTGAGCATTTAGTATTTCTTTGAATAAGCTAATAAAATGACACGTCTTTATGACGTATAAAAGAGGACGGACTTATTTAACGCTTCGATAGTTCAGTTCACTTTCCGTTACTTGAAAATGCACTTCAAATAACAAACTGCTCACTTCGATCATTTGCCACTATTTTCTCTTCATAGTTTTCAAGTGGTTCGATCGTCTTTTGGTTTTAGTGCTGTGTGATTGATCTTAATTCATTCATTCTTATTTTTTACGCCATTCGTGTTTCTTCCCATTATTCTGGTGGAGTCAATAATTTTCGTGATAGAAATAGGTATTTTCATGTGTGGGTATAGGTTATGAGCTCTACACTGAACAGTAATAAAATTACATCTATCTGGTTTACTAGTTTCCTTTTACTTCACTTTTTTTTGGCACTTTATCGTAATTTTATATTTATTGCCGATAAAACTGGTTTACCCTGTCAGTCTCTATATATTTTTTTGTGTCTGCAAAAGAGGATTTTAATGATCCATTAAGTTTTTGTTGTCTTGCCGTTTTTTTGATTTGGTTTTATGTCATTCTCTTTGCCGTGTTGATATCAGCGGCAGTTCTCGTGCCGTTTTGCTGTCAGCCTACGCTACGAAAGCCAACATTTTATCACAAAAATGTGCTTTGATTAGGACATTATGATCGGAGATCGTAGCTAAGTTACAATCTCTCTAGGACGTTATCCGTTGTGACGTTCGTGCTGTGCGGTGGACGCGGTTTCATGCAGTAGCGTGGCGTGAAATGTCGCACAGTATTCCGCGGTTTGCTCAGAACAATTCTCTCTTGGCTCACGCAGCAGGAACAAAAAAAAAAAAAAAAAAAAAAAAAAACAGCGCGAAGCTGATCACTGTAAAATTATCCGTATATTTACGAAACATTATACGGAAATGTACAGCGTGTATACGGAAAGGCAATACGTAATGACGAAAAATGTAGTTCAGTCCGTAAATACAAAAATACGGAAAGTCTCTGTATTCCCTTTGACTTCTAGTTGACGGGGACAAACAATGCCGATTCAACACGAAGCTTTTTTTCGCTACTGTATCAAGAAAAGTATCGTTTCTGCGGCAGTTAAGGTTATCCACGCGACTATGACCTATTCTTTCCAACATAAAAAAACAGCATCAGGCGCCTGTAACATTTGGCAACACTAAAAATACACTAAATTTAATAGAAACTGATATTTTGCTTCTGCTTCCGAATATAAATATAAAATTTGTAGGTGACTGGGCCCTGTCCTCAAGGCTTAGGGGTAGTGCGGCCTACCTGTAGTCGGAAGGCCGCGGGTTCGCGCCCCGCTGCCTCCGAAGTGGCAGATGCTTAGCTCGATTGTCGCAATGGGAATTCGCCACCAAAGTCGGCCTCACTAGAGCTTCGTCAACGTCAAATGAAAGTTAAAAAAAAAAAATTTTTAGAGTCGTGGACTGATAGTTCTTTTACTCGGGTTCAAACCTCGCTTGAGTATAAAGTATTTTAACTTTTTAAGTGTCATTTATATACACGGTAGAACACCCACATAACGAAAATTAAAGACATTTTCACTATCTCTTTTTTTTTTAAACGGAAAATACAGAAAACTAACTTGGAAATTAACGGAGAGATTCCGTGAAATTTACGGAAAGTCCGTTTCATGAGTCCGTAATTTTACGGATAGTTTACAGAAACTTCTGGATAAATTTTTACCAGCACTCTTCCCTAAAACCAAGGAAAAAATTTCTAACAGTGTGGACAATGATCTAACCGCTAACTTCCAGAAGTTCTCAAGCTTTCCCGTCCCATGGACTACAAAATGTGAAATGGCAGTCTAACAAGGGCCACCTCGCTAGACACATCTTAGAATAAAATATAGGCTTTACACTGTTTATTGGAGACTTTTGAAACTAACCTTTGCAAAATGCCACTGCTCGTACCTGCATATACATGAACTTGCACACTGACTGGCTGACTGGTATGTGCCCGGTAAAGCTGGTTAACGACAAAGGGAAGGTAATTTCATGTCTAAATGTCGAATTAAAAAGTGTCACGTAAACATACGTAAATACTGAAATTATTCATTTTACTATGTGTTTTGTAATGCTTATTAAAAGTATAAGAATTAGCAAATTTGTAACATATTTACCTCTCCAATAATTTTACACATTACTCGACCAACTCATTAACTAAGTGATGAGGCCCATGGTAATGTTAATTCGGTGTACTGTAACAGAGGAATAATTTAACAAAACTCATTAAAGCGTATTATCATAAATTAAGTTCTATACTCATATTACACTATCACCCAAAAAGTAATTGAGCACCCGTGAAGATAAGTAATTCAATACGTCAGTTGACTTGTGTTTCACGGCCTTCGGCATAGGACGGCTGGTGTTTGTTCATGGTAGCATGAACACACAGGCCTATTGTAACATTCTGGGTAGTGAAATGCTCCCAACATTGCGGCGTTTTTACGGAATATACCCGTGTTACTTCTAGGATGACAATGCCCGGTGCCATGTTTCAAGGGCTACTATGCAGTGGTACGCCGACAACAATGTTCGCCGATTGGACTGGCCCGCCCAGAGCCCCGACCTCAACCCTAGAGAACATCTTTGGGACAAATTGGATCGGCGGGCGAGGGCTCGTGAGATGCAGCCAAAACCAATTTCTCAACTCATGGAATTGTTGCAAGAGGAATGGCGACGAATCCCCGTGGATGTCCGGTAAATACTCGTAGAGATCATGCCAGACAAAGTGGCTGCTGTTATAGCAGCAAGAGGTGGTCCTACGAGATTCTAACGGGGTGACAACCACCGAGCAAACATTGTGGACAGGTGCCCAATTACTTTTTTGGTAGATAGCGTACTTAAGTGTACGGCAGATAAATATAAATTCATTAAAATTAATCTTATTTTATTAAATTTTAAGAAGTGGAATAAAACTTTTTAAACGACGGAATGCCACTTTAAACAGGATGGAATAAACCGAATAATGTAGATTTAGAGCTAGGCTACTCATATAAACGGAAATTCTTAACTGACATATTCAGAAAGTATTGCGTAAAACCTGAAGAGAATCAAGTATTATCAATAGTCTGCAGATCACAGTTTGATAATCAATGAATTACAATAAAAATTGCTATGCACCCACTACCCGCGCAGCATAAAGTCAACTGCAGATCTATGGGCTAAGTGGATACGGTGTTTTAAAAAAAACCTGATTGCACGGAAAACTTATACGGAAATGTTCATTAAAAATACAGAAATATGCTTCGTAACGACGGCACTTTAGATTTCCGTGTTTCGGAAATTCAGAGGTTGCGGGAAGGTTTCTTTGCTGCTAGAACCAGTAATTCATCGTTCTTGCAGCAGTTAATAATATGTCCAAGTCATTCAAACCTAGTATTTCCAACAACTAAATGTAGCACGAATCAACTGCAAAATAAACACACTCAAACACTGCTGGAAACCAAGACAGTTTCACATTTCACTTAACAATTAATTACACGTTAACGCTCAATTTTGAAATTAGGATGGAGTAGTATAGTGGTAAAACTTATAAACTTTATGGCAGGATTTCAAATACTAAACAAACAATATTATTAATTTTTTAAATTACTTTTTATAAACTGGTAAAACACCTGCATAGCAAAAATCCATTCTTTTGAAATATTTCTTTATAAGCCGGATATAAACAAAACATAACAACAAATATATGACTAATTTCCAATATTTAGCAGTTATTTTTGTTACATTTACGGAAAACTCATTGTTTAAAAAAACTAACTGCCTATAATTTTACAAAGATTTCTGAATACCTTTTCACTATAACATTTCCGTAATTTTACGAAGGATCTTTCTTGTAACACTATGAATTAACCAAGTACAGCAAAAAGATTACACCTAGGTAGTCCTACAACAATACAATACGCCATTGCACCGTCGCATTTTGTGGTTACTCTATGGTGGGAATATCCGCAGCGCTAGAATGATTTCCGTAAAATTACATAAAATTACTGGTAAAAGAAAATATCCAGAAATCATCGTACAATTTACAGGCGCGTCGTTATTTTCAATAATTTAATGCCTTTAAGTTTCACAGAAATCTCTGTGAATTCACAACTATCAGAAATTTTCCAGGCGGTAATTAATCAAAACTTACATGAGCGAATAGCGATTTATTTAATTGCAGTCTCTAGCTCAGCCATAACGGACACAATTCTCTTTCAACAGTCAACAGAGAACGCGAGAGTTACGATTAATTTGTAACATACTGGGCCCACGTAGCTCATGGAACAATAATCCAAGTTAAATATGCTATCATGGAATTACCTTCCACCATACAATAATAAAATAATACACAGGTAGCTGGTGCAATTTTTTAATGTTTGGAAAAATAGATTTTGACTATCCCAAGTATTCCATAAATTGCAATTCTCTGAAAACGCTTCCTATAACTTGCGTGTTATTCGTTATCGAAATCTGAAGCTAAAGGATGAATTTTTTTTTTGTATGCTTGGATATCGATTCCTGTTCCATTACGGATTGCAATACCATCTATTAAATATATATTTTCGTTAACACCTTTGAATGCGGGATAGATTTACTGACAATTGGGACTAGCTGGAATTGAGGAGTCTATATTCACAACTGCACAACCATCAGGTCTGTTGGTTGGTCTCTTTAGTACCAATCACAACCACCCTATTGTTTTACACGACCAAGGTCACGCCCATTGTGATGTATGTGCAACGTCCATTACTGGCCCGATCTGTGCAAATATACCAAATGCCTATAGTCTGTTCACTGTGAAATCAGCACTTTTGAAAACCATACTTAAGATCTACTTGCATGCAGGTTGTGCACTCTTCCGCATTATGTTAAATTAACATCGCAATAGGTTCCATTACTTTATTCATTCGTCGGGCAAGTGAAACTATGAAAATATTTGCAAAATTAATATTTTAGAAATCGGCTCGTTTTTACACTTCGAAGCATTAATAAAAACAGAAGTAGAAAGAAATAATTTAAGATATCACAAATTGTTACCTAACACTTTTTATTCGACGTTCGGGGAATGGTGCATGAAAGCAGCATGTTTACATGATTTTCGACATAAGTCGTTTTCCAAAGGTTTTATCGAAATTCTTGCCTCGCCAAGACGGAAATAATAATTTTCAACCCTTTTTTACCCTGTTAGCTATTCACTGCCGTCATTATTCTAGAAGCATCGTTGGAAGAAAATAAATTTTTTTTGTTTTCTATCTTCAATCAGTGCTCCGAGAATAAAGGACGCGGTGAATTTGTGTAACAATGTAAGAAGGTGCTCTAAATTAGAATTTACGTCTTGTCGAGCCAAAAATTTGGAAAAACCCCCTGTATTACAAGTTATGACAACAGTTATGTAAATATGCCCACATATAAAGATTGCATACACCATTCTACTTGAGATCTGGAACTGCTTGTCATCAATCGGTACCATCATTACTGGGTGTATGTCACTTGCTGTACCCGTTAAAATATAATATAGGAGGGGGCGATGACTTTTTTTTTTCTAAGGATGACTTCAAAAGCGCAAACCGTATCTTGAATAGCTTTTACGTAGGCTAACACACAATCCATTCCGTTCGTGTCTCGATATTACGTCGCATGCAACCTAACGACAACTGCTGTCGAAGTAATACTTCTTCTTCGTCAGCTCATTCGAGAAAACGTGCATGACGTAATGCAACGGCGTACCTCGGGCAACGTATTGGTTTTGCGGCGACAGCGTTCGAAGTGTTGAATTTCCGTGTGTATGCGCGGTGTTCTAATCTCGACGACGGCTCACGGCCCCGTCATTCGGGCTGGAGCAGCCTCGCCCTCGGGCAGCCCGCGTTGCTACACACGAACTCCCGGACATTCACGTGCGTCCTGGTGACCGATGGCGGGAACTTGCCTTCTGCTGCTGGAGCAGCCTCGCCCTCGGGCAGCCCGCGTTGCTACACACGAACTCCCGGACATTCACATGACATACGTCCTGGTGACCGATGGCGGGAACTTGCCTTCTGCTGCTGGAGCAGCCTCGCCCTCGGGCAGCCCGCGTTGCTACACACGAACTCCAGGACATTCACGTGCGTCCTGGTGACCGATGGCGGGAACTTGCCTTCTGCTGCTGGAGCAGCCTCGCCCTCGGGCAGCCCGCGTTGCTACACACGAACTCCCGGACATTCACATCACATACGTCCTGGTGACCGATGGCGGGAACTTGCCTTCTGCTGCTGGAGCAGCCTCGCACTCGGGCAGCCCGCGTTGCTACACACGAACTCCCGGACATTCACGTGCGTCCTTGTGACCGATGGCGGGAACTTGCCTTCTGCTGCTGGAGCAGCCTCGCCCTCGGGCAGCCCGCGTTGCTACACACGAACTCCCGGACATTCACGTGCGTCCTGGTGACCGATGGCGGGAACTTGCCTTCTGCTGCTGGAGCAGCCTCGCCCTCGGGCAGCCCGCGTTGCTACACACGAACTCCCGGACATTCACATGACATACGTCCTGGTGACCGATGGCGGGAACTTGCCTTCTGCTGCTGGAGCAGCCTCGCCCTCGGGCAGCCCGCGTTGCTACACACGAACTCCCGGACATTCACATGCGTCCTGGTGACCGATGGCGGGAACTTGCCTTCTGCTGCTGGAGCAGCCTGGCCCTCGGGCAGCCCGCGTTGCTACACACGAACTCCCGGACATTCACATGCGTCCTGGTGACCGATGGCGGGAACTTGCCTTCTGCTGCTGGAGCAGCCTCGCCCTCGGGCAGCCCGCGTTGCTACACACGAACTCCCGGACATTCACGTGCGTCCTGGTGACCGATGGCGGGAACTTGCCTTCTGCTGCTGGAGCAGCCTCGCCCTCGGGCAGCCCGCGTTGCTACACACGAACTCCCGGACATTCACATGACATACGTCCTGGTGACCGATGGCGGGAACTTGCCTTCTGCTGCTGGAGCAGCCTCGCCCTCGGGCAGCCCGCGTTGCTACACACGAACTCCCGGACATTCACGTGCGTCCTGGTGACCGATGGCGGGAACTTGCCTTCTGCTGCTGGAGCAGCCTCGCCCTCGGGCAGCCCGCGTTGCTACACACGAACTCCCGGACATTCACGTGCGTCCTGGTGACCGATGGCGGGAACTTGCCTTCTGCTGCTGGAGCAGCCTCGCCCTCGGGCAGCCCGCGTTGCTACACACGAACTCCCGGACATTCACGTGCGTCCTGGTGACCGATGGCGGGAACTTGCCTTCTGCTGCTGGAGCAGCCTCGCCCTCGGGCAGCCCGCGTTGCTACACACGAACTCCCGGACATTCACATGACATACGTCCTGGTGACCGATGGCGGGAACTTGCCTTCTGCTGCTGGAGCAGCCTCGCCCTCGGGCAGCCCGCGTTGCTACACACGAACTCCCGGACATTCACGTGCGTCCTGGTGACCGATGGCGGGAACTTGCCTTCTGCTGCTGGAGCAGCCTCGCCCTCGGGCAGCCCGCGTTGCTACACACGAACTCCCGGACATTCACATGACATACGTCCTGGTGACCGATGGCGGGAACTTGCCTTCTGCTGCTGGAGCAGCCTCGCCCTCGGGCAGCCCGCGTTGCTACACACGAACTCCAGGACATTCACGTGCGTCCTGGTGACCGATGGCGGGAACTTGCCTTCTGCTGCTGGAGCAGCCTCGCCCTCGGGCAGCCCGCGTTGCTACACACGAACTCCCGGACATTCACATCACATACGTCCTGGTGACCGATGGCGGGAACTTGCCTTCTGCTGCTGGAGCAGCCTCGCCCTCGGGCAGCCCGCGTTGCTACACACGAACTCCCGGACATTCACGTGCGTCCTGGTGACCGATGGCGGGAACTTGCCTTCTGCTGCTGGAGCAGCCTCGCCCTCGGGCAGCCCGCGTTGCTACACACGAACTCCCGGACATTCACGTGCGTCCTGGTGACCGATGGCGGGAACTTGCCTTCTGCTGCTGGAGCAGCCTCGCCCTCGGGCAGCCCGCGTTGCTACACACGAACTCCCGGACATTCACATGCGTCCTGGTGACCGATGGCGGGAACTTGCCTTCTGCTGCTGGAGCAGCCTCGCCCTCGGGCAGCCCGCGTTGCTACACACGAACTCCCGGACATTCACATGACATACGTCCTGGTGACCGATGGCGGGAACTTGCCTTCTGCTGCTGGAGCAGCCTCGCCCTCGGGCAGCCCGCGTTGCTACACACGAACTCCCGGACATTCACATCACATACGTCCTGGTGACCGATGGCGGAACTTGCCTTCTGCTGCTGGAGCAGCCTCGCCCTCGGGCAGCCCGCGTTGCTACACACGAACTCCCGGACATTCACGTGCGTCCTGGTGACCGATGGCGGGAACTTGCCTTCTGCTGCTGGAGCAGCCTCGCCCTCGGGCAGCCCGCGTTGCTACACACGAACTCCCGGACATTCACGTGCGTCCTGGTGACCGATGGCGGGCACTTGGGTAAATGCCAACTGGTTTCCTCCACAGACCGCCGAGTGAAACGGGCCTGGATTACTAACACCTTCCCTCGACGTCTGCTGCGGCGTGCCGCAGCGTGGTGTGATCCATTCGCAATTGCTTCGCACTTTCCTTAAGGCCCTGCTAAGGTTCTACTTCCGGGATATCCATCCGCGTCGTGCGAACTAAGCTTTAGAAAATTACCCCAGAGGACGACGCACCGAGTTCGTGCGCACTCAAGTTGTAAGAATATTTTGCATAACTATTTCTTAGTAGGCGCTACCAACACACATGTTTTCTCACCGTTTTTATTAATATTTATTATAATCGAAATGCAATAATTTATAAATGAAATATAGGTGAAACTTCAGCTGAACAACAAAATTATATACTTTTATATTAACAGAGGAATGAAACGCTTGTGATACATGACATATATAAGAAATAACTATACGCGTTATAGATTGGGTGATTATTCAAAGGTTTGATTCAAAAAGTGTGAACAAACCTCAAATAGACTATATCGTCCGTTTGCGGTTAATTGGGAACATTTGAAATATCTGATGAAGATGTACTTTTCTGCCATTGAGAAATTGACATTCCCATGGATCCCGTCACTTTACTCATGTGCCGTCCAAGTACTGTAATTGTAACGAACGTAAGTGTGCTATTAATTTGCAGATGCCTACTGCAACTCCAATGTGTAGAAAACTGCAAACACAAACATTTTAGTGGCCATTCACTCTCATACAAAATAAATGCGACGTCAAGTCTTAAGAACTAAAGTGCTCTCTTTATCGTGAGCAGCCTTTGTTTATATGTGCTACAATATTATAGTCAATCGTATTGATTATAAAATATTATTTCTATAATACGTAATAGTATTAGGAAAATGTATGTTTGGGGACAAGGGCAACGGGCATCGGATCCGGATTCGGGATAGCCGCCATCTTGTTGCGTCCCTCAACCGCCATCTTGAATGTCATTGTCCTTTTACCCCAAACACGTATGACCTTTGACCGAGGACTTTAGACCTTAAAAACAGTTTAGAAATCTTAAAAATTCCAAAAAAAATCTTCACAAAATACTAAAACATTCTGAAAAATTCTAAAAAAATTCCGAAAAAAAAATCTATTAAGAATTAAAAAAAAATTAATAAAAACTTATTTTAAAAATCCTCATAAATGACCCTTCTTTCAGAAATGCTGACAGCGATGAGCGAACCAGGGTCAGACCCAGGTTACCAGGAGGCAGGGATCAGTACCTATGACCTTTGACCTTGACCTTTGAACTTTGAACTTGGAAAAGCAAAATTCCAAAAAAATTAAACAAAATCACAAAAAATTAAAAAGAATCGATAAAAAAATTTATAAAAAAATTACTATTAAAAATTTTAATTTAAAAACCGTTTCAATAATATAAAAATCGTTTTAAGAATTTAAAAAATCTTTTAAAAATGTATTTTTATAAAATATTATTTTTAAAAAATTTAATTAAAATGTCTTTAACCCCGGCGGCTATTTTTTCCCTTTCCCCTAAAAAAATTCCCTAAAAAAATGTATAAAAATATAATTAAAAACTTACATTTCCCAGCACCGCCATTAGTCACAATCGTTCCATCAACAGCAGACGACCGACTCCCTTGCACCCTCTCTCCTCAAAAATACTCATTCCACCATCTTGATTTTTCATCCGTCATTTGTTTGTACGTTACTGGAGACCGCCGCCATATTTGTTTATATGCTACTGGAAGATGCCATATTTATTTTATCGTTCGTCATTTGTTTATACATTATTGGATGCCATCACTTGGAAGGTAACCACCATATTTGTATGCAACCACCATCTTGATAGGCACCAATCATCCGCCAAATTGGAAACCAATGACCTTGACCTTGACCCCATTACCTTGAAAACAAAAACCCGAGGAAATACACAACAATCGACAAGCAAAATACATTAAAAACTACCACCACCATACTAATTGCAGACTACTTTTACCTTTACCCCATGACCTTGAAAACCAAAACTCGAGAAAAAATACTTAAAAGTCAGCAATCACAATACATTTCAGACTACCACTGCAATATTAGATGCAGACTACCACGGCCTTGACACCATGACCTTGTATCACCTTTAACTTAAAACTCTAGAAAACATACATAAAAGTCAGCAAGCATAATACATTAAACCACCATATCAAATGCAGACTATCTGGACCTTGACCCCATGACCTCGGATGACCTTGAAAATAAGAACTTAGAAAAAATGAATAAAAGTCAACAAGCATAATACATTTCAGACTACCACCACCTTATTATGTACAGATTACCTTGACCTTAACCCCATGACTTTGAATGATCTAAAAAAAAAAAAACTCGAGAAAATCTATGTGAAGAGGCAGAAGTTGGTCGAGACGATCCACCTTCAGCCCAGCTGCTGTCACACTAAACCTCTCAGCTTACCTCCCTACTGCTTACAATATACAAGTGTGCAAGCCCTATGGCATCATATTGACTTTGAACCAATTGTACTGCACCATTTATACATTGTACGGACACCGACCAGCGAATCACCAAGTTACCTCAAGATTGCAGCTGACCAATCACACGCAGGCATTGATACATCACACACACACACAGGCAGGTAGGCAGGCTTTAGATGCTAGTTCCTTGAGCACATTACCATATCTTAAACAGTTTCTTCCAAACGAGTTTTCTTCCATCGCCTATAAATCATAGTCACACTTAGAGTAGACAACTGAGACCTGTTGTCGGACCGACCCCTAACAAGACTGGCCCCAACAACCGCATCGGCCCCTATCGACCCCATCGATCCCATTGGTCCTTAATGACCTCTGATTGCGGGGGCGGTGGCGGAGGTTGTGATGATTTCTAACTATTGGGATGGGGATTGGATTGGTGTGCGTGTGCGTGTGTTGCATCTTTATGGGTTGCGAGGTTGATGAAAATATTGCGATTGCGATTGATGGAAAGACTGACTCCTGCAGACTGAACGTACGAAAAGGACTCTTATGTACAGACCGTTCTCTCATGCCAGCATGCATTGCTTGAACATAGGTGAAAACTCGACCACAGAATATTAACTAACAACAACCAGTTGGCGATGATGCAGGCCGAGGCTCCGTCGAGGTCAAAAGATGGCACTTCATATTCGAAAGTCATCTTCGTGGTGTTGGAGCACTCTGAGAAAATCTAAATACTCGTTCGCCCCGGAAGAAAACATGAAAGTACCATTATATATATATGTTCATATATTATATATATATAAAACTATGCATTTGTGTACTATAGGAATATAAAAAATTATGTATGGGTATATAAATATGTAAATATAAATACATTTTCTATTTATTTTATACATATTTATCTATAGGTATATGTAAGTAACTATGTATCCGCATAGGAATATAAGTATGTAAATACAAGAATATTTTCACATTTATTTTATACATAGCTATGTATATGTAAAGGTATATAAGTATGTAAAAATAAAATTAATTTTAATTTAATTTACGTGAATATAGAATTATTTCCAATTTAATTTATATGTATAGGTATATTTGCTATGTAAATATAAAATTATTTTCAATTTAATTTATATGCATAGGTATAAGTACATAACTATGTAAATATAAAATTATTTTCAATTTAATATATATGAATAGATATAGGTATATAACTATGTAAATATAAAGTTTTATTAAATATCTACATATAAGTATGTACATATTAATATTGGAATATAACATTTATTTAAATATCCATACATATGTATGTACATATAAATACCCATACAAATGTATGTACATATAAATATTGGAATATAACTACGTAAATACAAAATTTAATTAATTATCTACATAATTATCTATATATTAATATAGGAATATAAAATTTAGTTAATTATCCATACACATATATGTACATATAAATATTGGATTATAAAATTAATTTAAACATCTATATATATATATATATATATATATATATATATATATATATATATATATATATATATATATATATATATATGAATTTACATATAAATAATGAAATATAAAATTATTTTCAATTCGTATACATAATTATATATATATATACATATACCTACAAGCATATTTACATAACATATTATAATGTAAGTACCTGCGTGTTTTCTTCTGGAGCGAACGAGTATTTGGGTTTTCTCAGAGTGCTCCAATACCACGAAGATGACATGTGAATATGAAGTGCCGTCTTTTGACCTCGACGATCACGAAGCTTCGACCTGCATAATTGCCAACTGGTTGTTGTTAGTTAATATTCTGTGTTCGCGTTTTCTTCTATGTTCAAGAAATGCATGCTAAGTCCTTTACGTACGTTCAGTCTGCAGGAGTCAGTCTTTCCATCAATCGCAATCGCAATATTTCCATCAACCTCGCAACCCATAAAGATGCAACACACATCAATCCTAATCTCAATCCCAATCTCTAGCAATCATCATGACCGCCACCGCCACCCATCGCCGCCGCCGCCAGCGCCGCTGGAATCAGGGGTCATTAGGGACCAATGGGGTCGATGGGGTCGATGGGGTCAAGGTCGAGGTAGTCTGCATTTAAATGGGGGTGGTAGTTTTTAATGTATTATCATTGCTGACTTCTATGTATTTTTTCTCGAGTTTTTATTTTCATGGTCTTTCTCGGTCATGGGGTCAAGGTCGAGGTAGTTTGCATCTAATATGGCGGTGGTATTCTTTTATGTATTTTGCTTGTTGACTTTCATGTATTTTTTCGAGTTTTTTTTCAAGGTACTTGGGTTAAGTCAAGATCATTGGTTTCCAATATGGCGGATGGGTGATGCCTACCAATTAGGTGGCCTCCAATAAACAAGTGACTAACGAAAAAAAAGAAACAAATATGGCAGCCTCCAGTAACATATAAACAAATATGCAGGTCTCCAGTAACGTATAAACAAATGACGGACGAAAAACTCATAATGGCGGAATGAGTATAGGTAAGGAGAGTGAGTGCGAGGGAGTCGGTCGCCTGCTGGGTATGGAACGAACGTGACTAATGGCGGTGCTGGGAAATGTAAGTTTTTAAATTTAATTTTTTTAGGGGAAATCGTTTTAGGGAAATAGAGAAATTTCGAAGGAAAAATACCTTTTAATCAAACATTTTTAAATAAAATTTCTAACGATTTTTAAACGTTTAAATTGGTTTTTTAAATTAAATTGTTTAATAATAATTTTTTTATAAATATCAATCAATTTTTTTAAATTTTTTGTGGTTATTTTTGATTTTTTTGATTTTGCGTTTCAAATGCAAAGGTCAAGGTCAAAGGTCATATGTACTGATCCCTGTATACTGGCCACCTGAATCTGACCCTGGGTCGCTCATCCCTGTCAGTATTTCTGAAGAAATGGGTCATTTCTGAAGATCGTTTTAATAATTTTTTAATAATTTTTCATTATAAATTTTTTTGGATTTTTTTTAGAATTTTGTAGAATTTGTTTGGATTTTTTGTAATATTTGAGATTTTTTTGTGTTTTTCGAGATCCATAGTCCTCGGGGTCAAGGTCAAGGTCAGTGGTCACGCGGGTCAGAGGTAAAATGACAATGACATCCAAGATGACGGTCAGATGACGTAACAAGGTGGCTGCTCCCCGAATCCGGATCCGATGTCCGATGCCATTGTCCTCAATCATACATTTTCCTACTACTTGTAATATAATTTATAAATATGTGGTGTAATGATAAAAGAAAGTTATATATGTGTGAGCTTTTGATATGTTAGGTTAATGATATGCCTCGTTTAAAATCTATGCTTCCACGAAAAAACAGTTCCTTCATCCAGATTTGAGTTATCTCCATAGTTTAAAGCAACTGGACCATTAATTCTAATAAACAATCAGAGAATTCTTATGTAGAGCAAATCAAAAGAAACAAATAAAATCACCTTAGTTCTAATACTAATAAGTGAATTTAACAAGAACCAAAAAGAACTAAACCTATCATTATATGGTACGTTTGAATAAACATTAGTTTTGAAATATTATACCATTCTAGTTCTCAAAATATAGACAAAGGCCAGCCTGCACCATGTACACAAACAAATGCCAATAATTGAATTTACAAGTATGGCTGGGGGGGGGGGGGTGTAAGTGCAACTTAGCTGTGTAGATAGCGGGAAATCACCGCAACTCTGCCGAGGTCGTGGAGTCATCCTTCACGAGGGCAGAACACATGAGCAGCTCTCCCGCTCCTCCTTGGCAACACATCCCCCCTGGTGGTCCTCGACGAGCTCGTCCTCTGCGGGGCCAGAACAACCCAAGCGGACGTCGAACCGGAACTCGCCTGGATTCGCCTCTCCTCGAAGATACGGCTCTCCAAGTACCAGACACTGCTTTGTCCCTGGTTCGTAGTCGGATCCCCGAAGTCCTCCTTTATCGGATCATCCTTCCTTCTTGGTTCATCATATAGCCTATGTCGACGTACTTCTTTGAAGTATCAAGGATCGGCATTTCAGTAAGTGCATGATGTAGTCTTGATCGCCGTCGTAAATATATCAATCTTTTACCAATTAAAAATCAGAAATTAACGTCCCTACTCGGGACGGTCTTCTTTGCCGTGCTGGTCCCTAGCTGATTCCCATTTAGAATGAATAAGTTTTGTTCTCAAATGCTAATGTTCTAAGATCAATAAATTATGATATGCCGGCTGGTGTGGCCTGATGCTTTTGAGTAACAAAGGTAGTGCTAGTTACATAGACAAATGTTGATGCAAAGAAACCACAGATAATCATTAAACTTACATAGTGTAAACAACACAACTGTCGAAATAGATAATTATGCACATCTCAAAATCGAACATGCGTAAGACATCTTATAAATAACATTACAGTTTGGTATTTTAATAAAATTTAAAGACACGGAATAATTATTATAATGTTACAAATATTGAAATGTTACAATGAACGAATCGCGCAAGTATAGCGAAGTTTGCCACATAGTATCCTCACAACTATTACTGTGTCCCATTTGCGTTTAATGCGGTTTGCTTACGTGGATGTGTCACTGGGGGGGGGGGGGGAGCATTGATGTCACTCCATCATTCATTTCTGCAAGACAACGAATAAGGCCATCTAGTGGCAATGTGAGTAGTGCGAGCCACAGAGCCTAGTTCCACTGGACACGCAGCTTGCTTCCGAAAGTGCGTTCGACACATCCCTTGCCCAGCTTGACGAGTTTGAGAGAGGCCATAGCGCCGGCCTCCCAGAAGCAGGTCGGACGTCTCGACGCATACAGTAGCGTGTAACTTGAACCGTTCTGCCTACGCTGTGACGCCTGGTGTTGGACGCCCATCGATAAGTCTCGGGTCAACCCCGGCGGAACAACAACACGGAGGGTCGTTTTTTTTATCGCGAAACGGGCGTCGCTGCATACCTGTGGAGATATCTTCGCAACTACACCTGTGTCCACCAGTATCGTACTTAGGCGGCTACACTGTCAAAAAAAAATTCCTTTATTTAACGGAAAAGTGGCAGTAAAAATTTATCCAGAAGTGTCCTTAAGCTCTCCGTAAAATTACGGACACATTGATTTTCAGAAACGGACTTTCCGTAAATTTTACGGAATCTCTCCGTTAATTTCCAAGTTAGTTTTCTGTTCTTTACGTTTAAAATAAAAAGATATAATGAAAATGTCTTTAATGTTCGTCATGTGGATGTGCTAACGTGTATAAGACTTGATATTAAAAGAGTTAGAATATTTTGTACTTAAGCGAGGTTTGAACCCGAGTCAAAATGTCACCAATCCACGACTCTAATATTTTTACCTTCATTTGACGTTGTTGTGACATTTTGACGTTGACGAAGCTCTAGTGAGACTGACTTGTTGACGAATTCCCAGTGCGATAGTCGAGTTGAGCATATGCCACGTCGGAGGCACGAGCCCGCGACCCTCCGACTACAAGTCGGCCACCATACCCCTGAGCTGTGAGGGCAAGGCTTATCATTCACCTACAACTCTCACTTGAAAGTATGGCATAACTTTCACATTTCTATTCAAATAGCTTAAGCAAATAATCAGTTTCTATTAAATATAGTTTATTTTTAGTGTTGCCAAATGTTACAGACGCCTGATGATATTTTTTAATGTTTGTAAGAACATGTCATAGTAGCGTGGATAACCTTAACTGCCGCAGAAACGATAATTTTCTTGTTACAGTGGCGAAGAAAGCTTTGTGTATAATCGGCATTGTTTGTCCCGTAACTCGAATACAAAGGGGATACGGAGACTTTCCGTATTTTGTATTTACGGACTTCACTCCATTCGTCATTACGGATTGCTTTTCCGTATATTCACTGTACATTTCCGTACACTGTAAAAAATAAGTGTAAATTTACACATACACATTTTTGGTAATTTTACATTTTGTATATGTATTTTGTAAAAAGAACTACAGTACCTACGTGTAATTTTACAGTAATGTACTTAATAATACAGATAGTAATATATGTTTTTTGTGAAAATACACTAATGCATGGCTTAATAAACACAATGCTGTGTTGATTTACACATTTTGAAGTATGTGTAAATGTACACCTACTCACTGTTTCAACCTTAAGTTGGTGTAAATTAACATGAAAATTATAAAAATACACTTACACAGTATGATAATTTACATTACGTAGTTGTAAAATAACACATGCCGACGGTAAAATTGCTTAATAAAACAGTGAAAAATCTACACAAATCGTTTGATTACAATAAGAGTGAATCTGCGATTTTACTAGCTTGTTAGTGAGCAAATACACAAAACAGTTGTGGAATTACAATTACGATGTCTGTGTAAATTCACTTGCCGTGGAGAGAAAATACACGAATGTTGCAGTTCATTTTCTGCTACTTAGTAATAGTAATTTTACACCATGCCATGTAAAGATTGTTGTACGAAGTATATGTTATTTTACTCATTTGTAGGCTGAATTTTCTGGGAAGTAGAGTAAAAAAAAAAAACATTGACATATGTAGCTGTAAAATTACACTGACATCAGTGGAGACACTGCTGCCACATGCATTTAGTGTAAAACTACACAACTTTTTTTTTACAGTTTGGGATCTGTCGTCGCGGCGTCCCTTACGGTGTGTACCGTTATGACCTGAGCATCGTCGAGCATGTGTAACCTTCTGCCGGGAACGAAAAGCATGGCAGCTTGCGGATTGGCCACGAGTGGTGTGTTCAGCGACGAATCGTGATTCTGTCTGGATGCAGACGATTGCCAAATTCGATCTGGAAACGTCGGCCAGCGCCATGATCCACGCATCATCGTAGAGCGGTGCGCCGCGTCAACGAGAGGTAAAAGGCTGTTCACGATAAAGTGAGCACTTTTGAAATCAACATTACAAAAATGTCACTGACCCTGCCTGCATATATTCTAAAGGGCGCACTTAGTGACATGAGCCCAGTAAAATTGGTAATGATGGATGGGAAGTAGTTCCGTATCTTAACGTCGAATAACAAGTGTGAGGTAACCACTTCTGATAGATTAAATGATTTCTTTCACCATCTGTTTTTTTTTTTTTTTTTTTTTAACACATTGAAGTGTCAAAATGAGCAGATTTGTTGTTGAAAATAATTTTTCTGATAATTTCAGAGTTTCACTTGATCGACGCATGACTAAAGTAATGAGACCCATGGCAGTGTTAATCTTACGTAAGGCGGAATAACACAAAACGTTCATGGAAATAGATCTTAAGCAGGGCTTTCAAAAGTGCTCACTTTACCGGGCATAGTGTATAACATGATGTAGGGTGGAATTTTCTATGATTACCACACTTTACTGGTGGCAATTGAAGGAACCCTGGTTGCGTTGCGATACATTCAGAGAATTCTGTTGACATCCGCTCTACCCTTCCTGGTTCAGCTTTACAACCGCATTTTTCAGCACGATGATGCTCGGTATTACGCAGCATTGGCATTTCTGGCCTGCCTTCGTGAAGTCGAAATGCTTCCTGGGCCCAGCAAGGTCCCCAGACCTCTTGCCCATGGAGAACATTTGAGACCATATTGGACGGCAACTTCGGCCAGTGGCAACAAGGGTGGATTTTGCAGTTAAATTGCGCCTGCTCTGGCAGGATCATCTTCAGGGGAACATCCATAATCTGTATGCCTCCATGCCCGACTGTATCGTTACTTGTTCCCGTGCTACGGTTGGTCCAAACCCATTCTAAGTTCATCCTACAAGTGTTGGTCCCCTGCAGTACATACTTGGTGTGATATATTATTTTGATATTTCCTGTATACATACTACCATGTCCTGTGCGTGTACTCATTTGCGTGCCCCTGCGATGACATCTGCAGTGTAATCCATTTTATTTTTTCAAATTAGTGTACTTCTATTTATTTGTTGCCAACGTAACAGGGAACTTTCATACCAGTCTGTACTGTAGCATAAATGTAACTATGGGCAGAGATTTTTGTTAAAAGGTTTGTTTCAAAAGTGCTCACTTTGCCTATGGCAGTTTTTCTTTTATATTTGCTGCACATTATCCGTAATTCGCCTCTTAATTCAGAGAGTAATTAAGTACTTAAGGTACGATAAAATTTTAATAGTGGGAATATGTTGAAATTTTAATATATGGGGTACACATTATATTTTCTGTAGCGATTTTTAGTTCAGTGAAAAATAAATTACAGTAGTGCCTCGTTGATCTGATCTGACTGGGATCGAACGTTGAAGTCAACACGAAAACCAGAATGTTCCAGAAACATAGGACGCAAAATAGAATGTAACACTGCCACACAAATTTCTGTGCTGTAGAAAAAATCAGTGCTTTAATTTCAAAACAGATATATCACAAATAAAAATCCCGATTTACTATAAGTATTATTTTAACGAACCGTATTGAAGTACCCGGTTGACTGCTAGGCAAAATAAAACTCTTCTCTAAATTTCAGCTCGATTAAATGGAAATTCCTGACTGAAGTGAATCATAAGTGACGCTAGTTTCCATACTGCAGGAAAATATAACGTAAATAAATGATCCAAAAAAAAATTCTAAAACTAAAAAAAAAAAAATACGGTGCTTTATTGGGAAAAGAAAAGTTTTACCCATTCTAATTCCACGTTTTATTTTTGCAGCCGTAAAACACATTTGTCATATACTAACGAAAAACCACAAAGAAGAATTTTCTTAGATTTTCGAAGCCTTAATAATTAGCATTTCCTATATACTGTGTGTGTGTGCGCGTGAACGTGCTAAAAATATCTAAGGTCTCCTTGTTTCTGACAAATTAATTTCAGAATTATTGCTTGTGGTATTGTAGCTGCTGTTAACACGGTTATTCCGCCATTTGTACAAGTGTACAATCAAACATATTGTTTGTGACTTTATGACACCATTGCATACGTGTATTAAGAACCCGAATTGAAAATTATATTTTCGTACTTCCATTGCGTCTTTCTTACATTGTTTCAAAGAAGAGCCAAATTCATAGTGAAGTTCTCCATTTTAGTTCAATAGCATCGCTAAATATTTCTTTAGGTTATTCACGGTTAACTTAGAACTTTCTAACGCCCTGCACTCTAAATCGGAATCAGTTATATTTTACTGATTGCCAGTTGAAACTGCTCCATCCGGAATCTGTAGCAAAAATATCACTAATTCATCAGTTAAAATAAATCCACTAATTCAACCAGTAGAACACTACTTATTTATAGTTGTTATTAATAAATAATCACAGAGCATTCCTGCGTGATGTAAGTTAGGTGCGATTTATTTTGTCGCAGAACACAAATATTGTCTACACAAAAACGTTTTTGGAGGTGGTTGGGCTCGAACCTCCGCCGATAAAGCATAGCATGCTGAAACTTTCATGATCAGTCATATCCACTGCCCTACTTTACCACTGCCTAATGTGTGCTCGTAGTATGGGTACTGAACCATAAAATGTAATGTCAAATATTGCTGTAAGTTCCGTGATGTGAAAGTATTTCTTGTTGTCGAAATATATAGATTTTCTGCGAAGGTACTTGTCTTTGCAAAGTTCGAAAGTCAATCTATCTTTAGTTTAGTTCGGATTCTGTGCTTTAATAGATAAATATAGTGGTTTCAATATACGAAGTTATCGATGTCCACTAGTATCGGCCATTTTACAATTCAACGAGACACTACAAATTTGAACTGTTATCTTTAGGGACAGATAGATCAGTGATAATTTGACTTGCTCAATAATGCGGTGATTCAATAAGAAAAGCGGATTTACAGCAATTAAAATTTTGAGGTTTGCAAGTTAACGGATCAAATAATGAGGAAACGGAATATTTGATAAAATATTGCATTGTTTCGAACGTTCCACTGTCTATTAGCACAGTTATTGCTAGTCTGTCTGTCACTTCAAAAGAACAGTTTCATTCAGTAAAATCTCGTTGCATTGTAAAATAGCAGATGCATAGAAAACACCGACAACACAGTTAAAACCACTATACTTCTCTTTTTAAGCTCACAATCTCAACTAAACTTACTACAATGACTTTTTGAGTTTTAAAAAGACATGTACCTACGTGAGCATAATATGTGTATATTTAGACCACATGACGTACTTTCACATTACGAAACTTGCAGCCGTTCGCCATTGTAAGTTTATGTTAGCTCGCAAATGCGAGACAGTTTACTTCAGTGGCAAAGCAGCAGGGTTGGTAGGACGTCAGCCTAAATAAACAAGAGAACGTGTTGCGTTTTGGGATGGCGGTTCGATACCAACCACTTCCAAAATTTCCTTATACATGTAATAATTTTGTTTTGCGATAAAATAATTGTATACCTAATTTATTTCAAACCGTATTGCACGGCTTTCAATCCTCGTGCTTTTTATTGATCGACTATGAATAACAGATTTTCTACTGTTTGTATTAGCGGATTTCATTTAACTGAAGATATTAGTAGCTTTCTTTTTCTACTGATTCCGGGGATGGAGCAGTTTCAACTGACAATCAGCGAAAAATAACTGATTCCGATTTATAGTGTGCTTTTCATATATACTTGTGTACATATTGTGTATTATTCCAACATACGTAAAATGAACATTTCAGTGTGTATGGTCATTTTATTCATGCATCAGTGAAGTGAAACTGCGGATATGTTATGAAACTACTAGTTTTACCTATTATCTCATTCTTACACTCATATAAATTAAAAAACTCAAACAAAATATATAATTTCCGTATACAGAAATGTTTACCCAACATACTTAACTCGGCGTATGAGGTAGTGTCACATTTTCAAAGGTGGATCTCAAAAGTGCTCAACTTAACCGCGAAAAAGCATACATGATTGAATATTTGTGTAGTTTAAAGCTTTCTTTATATTTTCGGAATTTTAACTTAAATTTTTGCAGCGCCAATACGGATTAAGCACATTCGCACATGCTGCAGATGACGGGTGCTGCTCACTTTGTAGATCGGTGCTGAATTATGGTCTCTTGGGTAAATTATTCGTCGCATCACTCTACGTATTGACTGGTTAGTGTCGCATAGTCTAAACCCGACAGTAAACTGACAACTCAGGTGGTTTTCATTACGCAGAAAGGTTTGTATTAGCTTAAGTAGGGCGCGTATAAAATACCTTCTTCGTTCGTTTCCACTCTTGAATCCATAAATTAATGTGTGCAGGGAACGGTTAGGTACAGAGTTATGAATGCCCCGTGCTGAGTTCAACATTTAACACGATGGCCACATGCCGTGTGGGCAAATATTTATTAGTACTGAGTTCCTCATAGAATTCCGCACAGTCATATATCCTTGCCCGGTTACCAAGGATCATACGATGGAACTTCTCCTTTAATATTTATCATACCATAAAATATTAGAACGAGTATAGTAATAGTATATATATATATATATATATATATATATATATATATATATATATATATATATATAACACACACACACACACACACAATTCACATTAATTTTATAAGTGTTACAGGTAGCCCTGAAAATAGCCTCACCCTCTAACACAGCGAACCTTTATAAATATTTTACGATAAATTGCAGAATAATGTATGGAAAAGTAGAGTAAGTAACCGAAATAATCAAAGAGAAATAGCTAAAAAAATGTAAAGTTTGCATACGCGTATAGAAGTTTAGTATCTTATATTTGTAAGTTACGGAATCGCTTTACAGTTTCGCCGATTACTGAAACTGTATCCGCTTTGAAGACAAGAAATACGAGTACGATTTCACTGTCTCACTACTCTCTAGCAACATCTTGTAAAAACACTGAAGTTTGTCAACAAAGTATTTCGCGAGTAAAATTTTGATCTTGATACAGCCATAACTGCTCCAACGCAAATGATAGGCTGGCTTTCCTTAAACGTATGGTGATAAGTAGTCATGAGGATTTCACAAATTATTTCGGTGACGGATTAGACTTCTGCCACTTGAACTTTAGCGTTTCTTTCGTGACTGTGCCACAGAATAGGCAAGCATACAGAAGAAAAATACTGCCGTGGCGGTTTTTATTGGCATACACCGAGAAAAAGGTTTCGTTGAATTAAACTGAATTAATTATTTGTACAGGAGCAAAGAAATTTTTTATTGCTGAAACCAAATTATTATATTATTCTTATTTGGTTGCCCCGTACGGTAAAAAAAAATCTGTTAATAATATACAAAACTGGAAGCATAACCGAGATTTGAACGTGATTGGTGGAACCCGAGCGCTGCGCCCTGCGAACCTCAGCTGAAGTTCTTCCTGACGAAATAAGAATTTTTTTAAATGTATTCATATTTACCACTATATAGCATCAATAATAACACCAACAAACACCGTTACTGCCAAACAAACTCTCAAGCTGCATTTTCGAAAGAATTTTTAGGAAAAAAAAGGGGGGGGGAGGGCAAGCCTGCTTCAGATTTGTTTGTATGCAAATTGTGTTCTTCCGCCTTATGTAAGATTATCATTGCCATGGGCCTCATCGCTTTCTTCATGCGTCGGTCAAGTGAAAATGTCAAATTATTAGAAAAGTAAGTATTTTAAAAATCTGCTGATTTTTTTCACTTCGATACATTAAAAAAAAAAAAACAGAAAGTGATAGAAATAATTTAAGTTATTATTCGACATTAAGATATGGAACTACTTTCCCCTCCATCGTTACCAACTTTACTGGGCGTATGTCCCTCAATGCGCCAGCTAAAATATATGCAGGTAGGAGCAGCGCCCTTTTTCTAAGGTTGATTTCAAAAGTGCTCACTTTATCGTGAACAGTCTATACAGTTGATAAAACAAAATATTTTATCCTCAGTTTAATTTATTTTGGCCCAACACAGAGGTGGTGTTCAGTGAAACGAGTATTTTGTTAGATGAGCAAAATTTGTTTACTCAGCGAAATGTTTTGTTGCGGCAACTTAATTCTTTTGGCCGGAACAAACGTCTCTCTCTCAGCGTACGCGAACTCGGTTTCCATTGTTCGCGCGAAGCTGTATAACCGGGACTTGGGTATCATTAACTGCTGCACGTTGGGAAATTCCTTCCTGGTCGGACTGTTGTTGTCTGGCAAGTTAGTGCCCAGAAGATGATAGGCGGACGACGCTCAGACCATGCAGCTGGCTGGTGAGGCCATTTCGTTGAAGCGTGTGGCTGACACTGGCAATACACGTCATCGTTTCACCTCTGTATCATGAACTGCTCTGTGACTTTTTCGCGTTGGTCCGGACACGTCCTGTTTAGCTCTCAAGCCAGTGATTAACAGGAAGAAATGTGACCGTATCGCGCGCAACCAAGTCCAGTGAATACGCAGCCTTTCACCGTGACTGAAACGAAAGGGGAAAAAATACGTTTGCCAGGCAAGCGTGTAAGACGTGGGAGGTCCAGCCTGATGGCGAAATCATTTTGCGAAAATTTACGTACCAAATGACAAGACGTTCAAATGGGATACACTCAACTCGCATTCCTGTCGGGTATGAAATAGACGATACTGTTTTTTAATGTGGCCTGTACATATATAATGTGGACTTATTGATCAATGGTAGGAACTGCTACAGCTTCGCTACATTTATTAATTTTCAACTGGTAACTGTCGAGGCGAAACGCGAGATTATTTCTTGCGAACGATTACAAACGCGACGACATCTACAGTAATCAGAAATACAGACCTTCGCAACCTGAGTAGAAGTACCTATTTGTAGTTAGGATCACTGTTATTAAAAGTTTCTGTGAAATTAGGGGAAATAACAGTTTAAAATGTACATGTTACTAGCGATAAAAGATTAATAATGTGATCACTGTATCAGTGAAATCACTTCTCCGTTCTCCAAAGTCATGACGTGGACTTCAGAATCATATTATATATTTAAGTATATATATATATATCACACAAGATAACACAACTTTACAGTGCGCCTTAATCCATGTTTGGATTAAAGCCATCGGTTCCGTAGCATTATTATATTTTACGTATGACGAAAATGTATGCAATGCGGTGAAATTATATTTTATGTATTGAGTAAGAGACGACTGAAAATAATTCTTAGTGAATTTATTAATATTCTCCAACTTGCAATAAACTCGTAAAAACAACCTTTTACTTTAAGTACGTTACAGCGTCTAGAAGGCGATTTCTTACGGAATAATAATTTTTTTTTTTAATTAATCAAAATACACTGTGCACTTGCGGTGTTAAAAATTTTTCCGTAATGACGAAAAATCTGAACTCTGATCCACAATTACAAATCACGGAATATTTCCGTGTCTTCTTGAGTTCTCAGTTTTGAGAATAAAACATTGAAATGTTACTAAAGAACGAAAAACTTGCACGTGTTACATTTGTATAAATAACAGCAGAAACAATTAAGTAACACACAAATTGCTCAGTTTTAGGTAAGTTATTGTGGGCTTCTGCAGCGCATTTGATTGTATGTCGACTTACGAAGCGAGAGAATTTCGAACTCTATTCCTTGATATAGCATGCATGTAAATATGTTGTGTTAATCGCACTAAGTGAGAAAAATATCACCGAACGCTTCTGCATCTGCAAATCAAATTTATTGGTTCGTATTCAAACCTCGCTTCGTAAAGAAACGCTTCCATTGGTCTCTTCACTTTATTCATGCGTCGATCAGGTGAAACTGTGGAATTAATATCAAAATGAATATGGTCATTATTTACACTTCGATTCATAAAAAAACACAAAGCGAAAGAAATAATTTTGGTAATCTTGGATTTATGGAATTTATGCCATACTCTGGAAATACAGTTCTGTATAGTGTTTTTTTTTTTTTTTTGGAACGACAGAGCACAGAGCATTACCTGGTGTATTGTACGAAGATCAATATTAAAAACTTTTTATGAAGTTATTTAGTATTTGATTTATGATTATTAAAATTATCCTGTGTTTTAACGTACAAAATAGATAAAATCTTGTACACATACGACACTAAAGCTTACTTAGTAACGCAAATTTTGCCTACTGTTGCAGGTACCTTGTACTACTTCTGTTTTTGTTTTTGTTTCAATAACTAAGTCTAAGTGGCTTGGATATCGTATGTGCCCCAGTAGAACAGATATCGTTCTGGCTGCAGTGGTGAAGAAAGTTTCCTTTTGACTCATCATCATTATTATTGTTAGAAAAATCCAAAAATGTCACTACTAAATGATTACATATATTTAATGCACAAAACAGGAAAACAGAAATACGTCATTAGAAACCTCTTTACCCGACAACTAGTGTACGCCTTTCTGTTTGAATAACGCGTTAAAACTCTGAAAAATCTCTTTCGAATTAGTTGCGATCTGTGCTGAATCTACACCAGCATGTCTCGATGATAAAATATTTTTGTAGATAAACCGTTAAAACTGTTATATTTTGATATCAACATTATTTTATTTGTACTAACCATTTCATTTGACATAAGTGCGTAGACTTTATAACCATAATTCACTAGCGCTCATTTTTATACCCCGTATCGTTTCTGACACTACTCTAGAAGCAAAAATTATATTATATATGTTGATTAGTTACATACTTTCTATGCTGAAATAGTCTAGAAAGCAAGATTATTATACTCCCAGCTCCCGAAATGTAAGAAAATCACTCGTAAGACAATGTGTGAATTTCTTTCTTCTTCGAAACTTTGCATAACTATAGCCAAAGCTTTCGTATATTAGGGTGAAAGTTACCCGAAAATCATCTCTAACAAACGGTACATTCTCGTAATACGAACAAAGTTGTATTTAGGGAATGCAGATTGCTCTAATATAGTACATGCAATGAGTTAATACATCTTCATTCGCGTTATGGATCAGTAATGGATAGGTGTTAAGTGAACATAATTTTAAAATAAAGGGATCGTGTCGTGCATAAGTACGAATTGGGAAATCATAACTTCGTGTGCAATTAATGGCAATAATTGTTATTTTGATCGCAGAAAGCAGACTGGGCCATACTATATTTGGTAGCACTTGAAAGGCATTAACATTTGGTCATGAAACTCAGAGCAATGAACACAAAATGTCTTTGAACGTTCACTAAACAAGCGAATTATTTACTTCAATATTTTCCACTAGTATACAATCTGGCTAATTACACTAATCAAAATTAAAATTTCATTATATTCAATTTAAAATTCATTGTACAATGATCACGGTTATAAAACTGCCATTCATATGATTAAAAGGAAAGGTCATTTACTTTCAATGTAATATAAATATTTTACACCGGCAATTACATTTTTCCGACGGAAACTTTAGTAGAAATTAGCCGTTTTAAATAACTGATTCGTGGTGTTTATTTTCGTGACCGTAATAGTCGCAAATGCATAGCGTAGTTTACCAAAAATTACGACACAACAAGTATCCAGCACCGGCAAATTAAAACACAGAGAATTAGCGGTTGATTGGGGGGGAGGGGGAGGAGTGTTGGCTTACGTTACAATTTGCCCAAGAGAACTGCTGGAGATTTGCCTCTTGTAACACTGCAACCGAGTTGCAAATTGATTGATCTTATTTTTTTTCACGTACGTGTTTGCGTAAGTGAAAACAGAATGATTATTTCGGTGGCTGAAATTCCCGTACGTAATAATATTTACATTGATTTTCAGCAAGTTCTTATACCATCGGATAGCATTTGCAGGCTCGTTCTGTTTACTTACCAGCCGGTAGCTGTTATCAACAGACATTCAGTAACAAGTACTTCGCCGAATTCAACGTCTGTGTTGAGTTAATAGCTTTGTTCCAATTTAATTATTCTCTTTAAAGTGCGCACGGTTAATTTCATACTGGCCAACATTACAAGTGAATAATAATCATTTCTATAATGTTTAATTTTATAATACAAAATTAAATATTAACTTTTAAAAAAATGTGATAAATTTATACGTACGTGTGTAGAAAGAAACTTCTTCGAATTGTCGCTTCAGAGGTTAAAGCTAAGCAAAATAACTCTCCTGGTCATGATCTAAGCTCTTAGAACATCCGCGTCAGGGTCTAATTCAGTTTAAGGTTACCTCTGCTGTTAGCTGTCGTCGCTCGTTAGCAACGTCCGAATCTCAAAAAATTATATTTGCGTCTTACGTACGAAAATTTTGTGTGTGTGCTATTTTTCTGTTGCAAAGTGGTAGTCTGTTTGCAGTGGTGTATGCAGGTTATCAGAGTCTACTTCCGTTTGGTAGGTTAAAGAATGTCGTGGATCATGGATTTACCTTCATTAGTAAGCGTAAGAGTGGGATGGATGGACCCGCGCATCCAAGGTCAAGAAGCGAGGGAGCGATACGGGCGACACTAGCACGCACGCCTAGCGCCTCATCGCTCCCACGCGCAAGGCGTGCAGTGTTTCCGTCGTGACGCTGTACTGTGAAAATTAGACGTGTAGCAGTGGGACTTTATTACACGTCATGAAAGACCACGGATTAAACTACTCCCGTATGTTTGTACTTTTCTCTTGCCGCTTAAGAAAGCTGCATGCACGAGCTATACAAATGCGATATTTGTCTATTTTCAGGAATTCTTTTCTTCAAGAATACACTTAATAAGATAAAAGTAAAAAAAATAGGGCCAAAGATAATTTTTTAAAAATCTTTCTGACAAAAAGTCGTATTTGCAGAACATTTATTTACCAAGATATGCGTATTCGCGCAAACAACTATTTCACAAAAAAAAAAAAACGCCCATATCCCTACCACTCTTGCAGAGTTTAATTCCCCAGTTGGAGAGTTTATGTTCGACCAGTGCTGCCATGTATTAGCTTTAACGCTTTGCTGGCCAATTACTGAATTGAAGAAATGAATATGAGAGTCCAATAACACACAATCGTTAAGTTTTGATTTACGAACGGCAGATACAAGTTTTTTTCCTTGCGCTACGTCCTGGAATATTTTTTTTTTTTTTTTACGTATTCGCGAAATTTCTGAGTGGGTTGCAAGTTCTCCTGTAAGTGCAGCCAGATGACCGACTGCTCTACGCGTGCGTGCAATTTTGGTTATTTTCTTCGGCACCTCAGTCGTATTTAAATGTTTTCCGGTCAGTGGATTTTTGTTACCAGTGTTCCTGTCTGCAAGGTCTTATGTTCACCGCTGAGCTAGCACTGGCGACAAACACTGATAGATAAATATAACTAAAGTATTTTCTAATGAGGGCTTATTAATTCAGTAAGAATCAGACATCATAGGTTATACATATGTTTCAGGTAAGAAATCGGAAATTCCGAAATATTACATTAAGTTGTCAGTTGTATCGTCAAGATCTATAGCCCAATCACAGTTACCTTACACTTTTTTAATTAGACATTTGAAGGATCGCCTCATGAATGGTGTTTGGTTGTTTCCTAAAATGTAGCGAACCAGTAGCGTTTTATACTTCTGTTAATATAATAGTACGTTATTTTTGGTTAAATTGGGCATTTACTTACATCTTATCAGAACATCATAATGTTTCACTTTTAATTAATATAAAAAAATAGGGACGAAATAGATGTTTTGGTAGTGTCTATAAAGAAATAGTCCTCATGCAAGATATTTAATTAGGTGCTTTTGGTTTAACTTTCTAGAATGTGTTACACTTCGATTCCATGAGTTTAGGTAATAAATAGCCTGAACGTAGAATTTCAGCATGAGAGTTGGAATTGACCTTAAATGGACTACAATAAAAATTGTTTGCGATCAATTATAACTGTTGATGGAAATAAAATATGATGCTCATCCCCAGTTCAGATACAATATTTGTGGGGCTACGGTGGCTCGTCGATTAGACTGATCGCCTTCTGCCAAGGCAAAACGGGTTTAATCCCCGGCCGGGCCGCTCTTGGGTTTTCGCTACTGGGAAACGTGTCCGATATTGCCGCTGGTCGGCGGGGGGTTTTTTTGGGGGAGGGGGGGAATCTCCTGTTTCCCCCGCCCTTGCATTCCGTTGCTGCTTCATTCTCACCTCAGTCCACCCTCATCGGCTCTCAAGGCCTCGTTGTTGTGAGCGGCCCAAATCTCCCCACTCAACGTACAACATTAGTCATGCCGCTGATTCACATCACTGGGCCGCTGCCCCTCGGTGCGGGGGCGGCACGGCCCTCTGTGAGGGACCTTGTCCGCCCAGACGGTTCTCATTTCGATTGTGGAGGGCAGGAGAAGCTAACCCCCTCCTCCCTCCTCACCCTACAATATTTCTAACTGCTGCAATAGCCACATTTATTGCCAGTATCCCAGGGTAGCGCCTGGGAACTGTTCCCGCAGCTGTAATTATCCCCTTTTCCCTGCCTCTACGGTGAAAAGGGTGGTGATTATGTTAATTGAATTAATCAATGCGGAATTTCGAAATTCAGGACTTCTGTTGTGCTGGGCTAGCCACAATTTTGGTAAGGTAAAAGCGGGACTTAAAGCCGAAAAAAGTCGAACAAGCGGTCAAATGTTGCTTTCCATGACTGGAGTGACGTAGGTGCAATGATAATTTTAATTTGTATAGAGGTGAAGTTAAATATCTAGATAATACTGTGTTAAAAAATATAGATGATGAGTTACAATATAGTAACTTATAATTTAAATATATTAAGATAGTATAGTTATTACTGCATTTATAAATTAATTATATCACATTTCGTGTGTGTGATTTAGTGCACGTGTGAGTGCTACCGTGACGAGCGACTAAAAGGGCAGTAATTAGAGTTTTGACAAATGTAACATTCGAAAACTACGTGTGGAATGACTTGCGCGATGTTAGCGCGAGTGTGCAGTAGAGGAGGCTGTTTATCTCCCAGCGCCGCAGCGAAGCACCTGAACTCGACCAACCGGTCGCCGTTTGGGTTCAAGGTAGAGCAACTGCAGTTACGAAATCTCTTCTGGCCGCACGCCCACGGATAATACAATTTGTGTTGAAAAACTGGTTTTCACAGCGGGGCAAGGCGAGGCAAGGCAAGCAGTCACTCTGACTTGAAATCGAAGGCGAACCGTTTGTGAAATCATTGATCCCGTTTTATCCAGCTTTTAAAAAGATTATATAAATCTGATTTCTGTGTAATACTGATTTTCTCCTCTATTTAATGGGTGGAGTTTCTGCATCTCACCCGACACTTGGAGGCAGCCACCCAACATCGTCCACGTCCGCAGTCTTGTTATAGATGGTGCGACGTATAAAGGGCGAGTGAATAATGAATGGTCCCCAACAAAATTGCACTTTCACCGGGACTTGAAATTTATGTCGCCATCGCTGCTGCGAAGGCAACGGAAAACCCGTCTACCAATCACCCTGCGAAGAAACCTTGGACACATCGTTTGGTCTTCATCTCTCTGGCGTACCTTGGAGTTCCTATGAGTTTGAAAGCCGTCAACACATCTGCATGTAACAACTCATGCTGCTTCTTGTACCCAATATTTAGGCTCGTATATTATCGTCACTCTGTTTCCCAAACATTGGTCGATGTGGCGTGGTTATAAGTTGAACCGAAGCAATCTAACACTTGCACTTCTCAGAAGCCTTCACTTGAATACACGATGTTCGGAAACTACCTGTCGAAATTCAAACCACAGCATCTGTGGGCGAACAGAAACATGTAACTCCAGTCACACAATGTTGGGAAATACAATTTAGTATGTTTAAATTGGAGTTGAATTTCGGCAAACGACGCCGGGAGTCCGCAGCCGTATGTACCTGCGTGCATGACAAGTTGCATACCACGCAGGCGAACTGATCCACGGGTGGTGTTGCACGCGGCACTCTGCGCCGCCTGTCGGTCGGACGGGTTGCCGCTGTCCCACACACAGGCGTCACCGCAGTGGCAGGTGAGTTTGTTTGTCATGGTTGTCTATGTACAGGCGCTGGCCTCAAGTAGCGCCACCGCCGTTCGCCTTCGTGCCACGCAACTTGCACTGCACGCAGGTACGTTCGGCTGCCGACACCCGGCGTCATTTGCCGAGATTCGACTTCAATTTAAACGTACTAAATGGCCTTTCCGAATATTTTGTAACTAGAGTTTCTTGTTTCTATTCGCTCACAGATGCTGCGGTTTGAATTTCAAGAGGTTGTTTCCGAACATCTTGCATAAAGTAGGTAGTGTTAAACGTATTTTCGACGGCGAGGTCATTCCATACGGAGCAAGTTGCTTAGAGCAGGACATTCTTGGCAACTTCCAACTTTCCTGAAGCCCCGCCAAAGATCTAATTTCAGGCTGTCCCTCCGCCTCATGCAAACTAAACTTATCCGATTATAGAATCACACCTAAGGGACAACGCGCCGCATTCGTGCGCAATCCATTCAATAATATTTTGCATAACAAATATTTATTACTACGCAGTTCCAAAAACAAATGTTTTCGGCGGGGTTTTATTAACATTAATTATTAATGAAATAGTAAAATTTATCCTTAACATACAAATAAAATTACAATTCAACAAAAATAATATATTTTCTAGTTGGCTAATGCTAACACAAGTATAAAAAGCTTGTGACCCATAACGCAATTAGGGGACAACTAAACACGTCACACAAAAGTCCGATTTTTCTAAGGTCTGGTCCAAGAAGTATGATGAAACCGCGAACATTCTATAAGGAGGAATGGGGAAATAATCGGCCATGGCCTGTATCAAGGAAACCACGTGAAACCGAAGCGATAATGACCGAACCGGGATTAGAACCCAGGGCCTTCCAAATGCAAGTCCGAATGTTTACCACCGCGCCGACTCGTCCTGTGCTGAGTGCATAAGTTGAATATATCCTATGCGTAGTTTCTTCGCACTTTTTGGATAAAACATTTGTAACATCACTCCATACTTGGCGTACTTTTTTCAACATATAACATGTATCACAAGCGCTCTTAACATAACAATTGTTACTTTATTTTGGGTAAATTGAACTTTTGTTTATGTTTAATCTGTATATTATAATATTTTATATTTATATAATTGATATAAATAAAAATAGTGACATTAAAGGGTGTGTTGGTAATGCCTATTAACAAATAGTTCGTACGCAAAATATTGTCACATTGAGCGCGCGCGAATTCTGTTCGCCGTCCCTTTTTTGGTGTATTGATGTAATTTTATAGACTCGGTTAACCTTGTATTGTTAGAGGGAGAGGGCTGTACTGGAAGTCGCACTTTAGCAGGGATTCAGAAAAGTTGAAAAGAACTGCTGTGAATGGACGATACCTACATATTAGTATAAAACATACGTATAAAATATACCAGACCTACAAAATATTACAAGAAATAACTTTCCCGTCCTTTAATTCAGGGACATCAGTGAAAGAACTAACGTCTTAAAATACTTGCGTAGTCTAAGTCTGCGATGAAACGGATTTAAGTTATCTAGTGCGGAAACATGTCACGTGGGAGAAGAAATTTAGAGAAGTAGTCAGTATCACCTTGTTAATAAAACCAAATTCCAAACTTCTTGTTTTGAAATGTATAAGTTTACCTCTTCTAGCCGCTAGAAATATAACATTTTGTTAAAAATCTTAAAATATCTGACATTCAATAGAAGTATTCGCAAACTCATAAATTCAGTTTATTTGGTTTATTTTGTTATAAAATCATAAAATATTTAATTGAGGAATTTTTTAATATTCTGCGAATTTACCGTAGATTTTGTAAGGGTCAACGAGGTAAAACAAAACATTTATTTCACTAGTTGTAAAAAAAATTGTGGTTTTCATCAATCGTAATAAACAGATGAATTTATTTTTAAAACATGTGGAAATTTGCAGAACGTATAGTGGGTTATTTATTCCCAATTAACAGTTCAAATGTAAAATACTGTTAGATAAGAGAAACTTTTCCAACTCGCTATTTGGTTAACCATTTTACATAATTTTTAAAGGAGATATTTCGTTGCACATGTTTGTGTGAACCTATTTTTTTTGTTACCGAGTAAATTCCAAGGATTTAATGGTGTGTCTGGTTCTAGTCTCATTCTTGTTAACGTGAAAACCAATTTATATCCCCAGAAGTAATTCGCTTGCTGGAAGACATCTGTCATCAGTTTATACTTTATACACACAGCAAGCTTATTTGTAAGGCGTTGTCAGAATGCATCTCCAAGCGTAAGTGGTGTCATGTAAATTCGACTTAAATAAATGGCACTGGATCTCGTTTAAATAAGAGAAACTGCTTCTTGAATAATATTACAATTTTTAAAACAACGTTCTCTTTATATACGCATTACATTAGCAATAAATCTACCCTTAACGCATTGCCAAAAAAAAAAAGACAAGAACTTAAAATATGGCTTGAACTGAAAAATTGTATGCCAAGATCGCGCATTAAAAATGTATTAAAAACTCCAATTTTTCACAGCGTATTCAAGGCTTTACTATATACCTGTTTACATATCGGTAATGCTGTCGGCCATGGCACATTGCGATTTGATTTGTTCAAAGTGTTATCAATCATATTCCTCTGTCAGTAAGCGTTACAATAAAGTCTTACTTCAATGCATAGTGTTTTATTTAATCCACGAGACACATAAAAATCACAGATATGATAAAAACTAAACTATTATAATTTTCTAATATATTAAAATATTTATTTGAATATCCACTTAAATGACGTAGTAATTTATTTCTTAAAAATATTGTTATGGCTGTAATCTTTACACGTGTTGTGAAATAAATACAGCAAAGAAATACTCAAAATCAATAAGTAATCTATATAGGGCTATATGTGTGAACCGGAAAGAACGTGCAAAAATGATGTGATTCAAGTAGACAATTATGACGAAATGTTACATAAATAACTGAAGAAGGATGTTAGTATTGTTACAAGACGCCTGAAGGGCGTGTCAGAGTTCGTGAGGGATGGAGGTCTTAATAAAAATAATTGAATTAAATTTTATTTATATTTTATTTGCAGCATTTAATTTTCTCTCCACACTATAACTCTTTTGTATTTCTCAGTGTGCGCAATATTTTACGTCTTATTCAACTCTAATTAACGTCCTTCTGAATGTATCTGTTTCGATATAGTCAAATAACACATACTCGTCATTAACACACGTTCAGTCTGTCTGTTGCCATTATTTGAAATGTCTTTCACTCCCGCATCCAACACAACAGCCCAGCCCAGCCTGCCAGTCGTACCCTTCGCTGCGCCGATGCTCGCAGTCGCAGATTTCCCTCCCGCTTATCACTTCTCTCGCCCGTCGTCTATCGCCAAAACTACAGCCATTCAACCACTCAACAACTGCCAGCTCGTAGGCCCATCACACTATTTATATTCCGCTGGCCTTGGCCTGGAAAGTTCGACGCACCCCGAGTCGCGCTTAGAGAAACTAGGGCAGTAAATCGCTATAAAATTCTTCATATAAGTACAGGAACTCAATGCAATCAAGGTCAACAGCGTGCGCCGTAAAAAAATTGTTTATCGTGTCGGCTCGCTTTTTGTAACAGGTACGCAGTTCCTGGTTTATCGCTCACGCCTCCTCAGAAACATTCCAGTGACTTGATTTCCAGTGACCTTGGATGATATTTTTCGCTGTTGTTCAACTGTGCTGGCTGGCCAGGGCGAATACGTGGATCGCCCGGCGTAACTGGTAGCCGACGACGGTTGACTTCGGGGTCCGATGGGGACCGACACATGAACACCGCCCACGCGTACAGCTGCATGATCACGCCGTCCGTTTGCAGAACAAAGACTAACCGCAGCTCCGGTGATATGGGGCGCTACTTGTGTTGTGACGTCGCTGTTACCTTATTAGCTCAATTTTTAGGCCAATCATTGATGATGCGATGTGGCTGGATACGTTCGACCGAAAGTGTTTATTAAAATTTATTTTGGGAGCTATCTCTACCCTTCCTTTCCACGTTGTGGAATGGGGTAATAAACCCTGGCTGGGGCCGAGGACGAAGGTAATCGGCTCCCGTCAGCGGTCAAGAACACAGACATATAAGATAAGTATTGTCAAAGACCCCTCAGGTCTTCAGAAAGTAAAATATGATTGTAAAGTTGCTGTTTCATTTTTTCCTCTCATTGGATTGAAAAATCACTTTCAATGATGGAATGTTACGCTCACTCAGTTTTTTGGAGCGGAAATTTTATGGGGCTATAGAGTGTGACTATTCTGATTGAATGCCCATACAAAAAAATGCTGTACAAGCTTCCGTATTTTATGCACAATGTAGAACGGAGATTTTGCAATTTTTGTAATTTTGCAAATTTTAATGTAAATTTTAAATTGTTAGTAATTATAAAAATAATACGTCAATATACGTGACATGTAACGTAAAAAAAAAGTTTTCCTTTCTTCCTAGGAAATTACCAAATCTTTTTAAAAATTAGTGTTCTTAGTAAAGAGAACAGAAGAATAAATCATGTGAATGTTTGTTGCAAATTTTCTGCAGTTAGCTGGCGTTGCCATCGCATGCGTTTATTGTGAGACTTAGCCCTGTTCGCCAAGGATAAGAAAAGGTGGGTTTTCTCGGGGTCACAAACTTGCCGCCGCTATCATATAACTGCTACATCCTTCACTTCCACTCGTTCGAACGGAACAAAGCAGCGCGTGCGTAACAATATATTAATATAGTTTCCTAAAAATTGCAATCTAGTTTGCATAAACGAGTTTCGCTATTAAATCTGAATAAATACGTATCCTAGGGATTTTCTCATCCGCTCATAAAGAACACAGTCATCGGCACCGTGCGACACGAAGAATCTTTAGTGTAGGAATTAAATAAAGTTGAAATGTTCAATTATAAGCGTGTGATAATATGTAGTGGTGTACGATGGAATCGTGCACAACAAAATATTTATCTTTAATTAAATTAAATTTATCTAGTAGAAACCCCCCACAACACGCAAAATTTCCGTCTGTCCAAGATAAAAATAGTAAACTCATTTCCGAGTACAAAGTAGAATTCTATTATGATTATTTACATTGTTTTCTAGGTGACCTAGTTCATCCTACTTTCGTTAATGTGCATATATATAATAAAATCTATATAAACTCCTTTCTTACTCATACATTTATAACTTTTTTTTGTGATCTATGTTATAAATTACAAATTTCCATTTATAAAACTTTTCCAATACCTCCAGGAAGCTAAATCACGGATAGATCCAAGCAAGTACACAAACAGGTAATAATTGTTCCACGTGTGTTTTACAACATGGGTAGTTTTATTTTGTACAAATAGGCATTATACAGAAGCTTTCACTAGAATGAGAGAGTCCAACACAATGAGAATATTTACCAACTTTTGGCTGTAGTTCAACAGTTTATATAAATGCGATGTAAGCTGAATCTGTTGCGCATAAAATCTTTTTACAAGTGTAGGAATTGAAAAATAAATTTATGTGTAAGAAATTTAAAATATTTTTTTTTTTTTTTTTTTTTCGTAATACAATTTGAAGTCCACGATTTCGTAATTTCAGTAATATAAAAGAACATTATAACACCTGAAAAACACTAAATCACGGAATAAGAAATGAAAAGGTCAAAGGACTCACTCAACGCGTCATTTTTTTTCAATGTGCTACTTGATCTTTAAACAGAACTCTTCCAATGATACGTATTTCTTGATGTTGCTGCACAGTGTAAAAGTTATAATGTTTGCAATCCTGTTGAGGTTGAGTTAATCCAGGAATGGGCTGGCACCATGCAACTTGCAGGACTCTGCGCTCTAGAATATATCTGAAGAGGAGTCCAAACGGCACGGTTTTCCAACCGCCTGCACATCTCTCCTCCTAAAGTAGGTGAACTAATCTGGAAGTTAAGTTGTGTGCAGAGAGTATATGTAAATATCGCTGGGCCGCGCCGCGTCGCCCCAGCTTTAATGTGATTAAACCACTAAGACCCGGAGTTCGCAACTTGATGCTTCACAGTGCGCGACTGCAGCGGAGTTAAGTATTCGTGTTTCGCTTGTATCAGCATGCACCTCCCGCGAAAATGTCCCTCGTAAAAATTCCAATTAATTATGATGTCGCATTTCGTGTCTACAAGCTTAAATTATACGGCAAATTATATAAAATCATAATCTCAATTTGTTTTCAAAGAATAAATTTTATACTATTTTCAGACATACGTATTGTGATTATTTGTTCGTATTACAAACCGTATTATCTATGATTATTAATCAATTAGTCCACAAATAACATAACATAATTTATCTTCATGTATGATGAACAGGTTAACTGCTAGGTAAATTCAAAATTCAATTTTACTTTTAGCATGTTCTTTAATCAAATATTTACACGTATTTGCATATTAATTCTTATATAAACTTCAAAATCATTACAAAATCGTTAGGCACCGAAGATTTCTTAACATGTTACCTAACAATATTTATTCAACTAACTTTTAAGAGCGGGAACAGTAAATAATAAACCTAAAACATTACTTAAGTTTAATATTACTATTTTGTGACCTTAAGTGAGATTGTAATCGAAAGATGTGTTTTTATTTGTACTGGATGGATATATAAATATTAAGTGAATATGAATAAGTATAGTAAAAAACAAAATAAATATACCTTTTAATATTAAAATTAAATTATTTTTTAATGTAATGCAAGTTAATGGTGGTTGCTTACTTGATTTCCTGATATTTTGAAAATAGGCTTTCATTAGTAAAAAAAATAATGTTTCCACTCTTAAAATTAAAGTAGCTGTTCCGTGTTTTCTAGATTAAAAACATATTTACAATAGGTTTTCCTTTGTGCACAGTGAGATCAACAATGATTTCTCTTGCTACATTTCCAGTGCTTTAGAAATATGGTTATTACTGAGCTTTATAACCCCGCACTACCCAACAGTTAGCCACAGCGAGTGTTTAACCGCATGCTTCTGAGCCCACTGTAATGGGGAGGTCATGTCTTCTTTAGTCTTCAAATTCAGCTGTAGCGACAGTTTACTTAGACATGCAAAGACCTCTCAGCGGGCCTATATTTATAATGTTTATATAATGACACTGACTATTGAGTTGGGCTTTAGTAAATGGATTTTGTTGAACACTGGGAAACCGCGTTCTCACAAACGAAATCACGCTTTAAATTATAATAAAATTGACTACTCTAGTGATAAAACTTCGAAGACCGGAGGGACAGACGACTTTACCAGAGGAGCTAAAGGATAAAGGCAAATACTTTCTGCCTCCTAGATAATAGTTTTTTAAAGCAGGACCAATATTGCAGTGGGTATGACGCATGTAAAGGAATAAAACACCCCTCGTGCTCGTGAGCTTTTAACAGTGACAATGAAATTTTCTTTGGTATGAAACAAACTGGAAAATAGTGACAAATAGAGGTTGTTTCAGTAAAAGTGTGGAAAAATTAGATTGATAATAGGGTGCGGTCCCGATTCCATGAGCGTTTTGAGACTGGGAACTTGTGCTCCGTGTGGATGTGCATCGACCAATGGCAAAGCGTGGTGGGAGCCTGCTGTAGTTCTAGGCACTTTAAGTGTAAAGTGTAAATACAGTCTACCCAAGAAGTGATTAAATACACCGAGGGACCTAGATATATACTTTCTAAAGGAGATTATTAAATCAAATGTCTTCCTTTCTTCTTTTGAGGTAGGACTATATATTTTTTTAAATTTTAAAATAGGGAGAATTTATTCAAACTTGCCACCAATCTACACCGCACTAAGCACAGCATGCATTACTGTTAGCACCGCACACACCACAATCGGCAACACAATCAGCACCGCACACACTGCAATCAGCACCGCACGCGCTACCACATGCACCGCAATCAGCACCGCATGCACCACACTCAGCACCGCAAGCACCGCAGTTAGCACTGCAATCAGGAGTCATTTCGGAGTCATTTTGGAGTTTTTGTTCGTAATTATGAGTCATTTGGGCGGGCATTTCGCAGTCATTTTGGACTCAGTCGGCTGGAGCCAATCTGTAGGAGTCAGAGACTGACTCCCACATGTGATGTCTGAATGCCTGCATGCGATTGGTCAGCTTCAATCACGTGGCAGCTCGGTGATTAGGTGGTCGGTGTCCGAACAATGTGTTAATGGTCTAATGCGATTGGTTCAAAGTCAATATGAGGTCGTAGGACTTGCATATGCGTATATTTTAAACAGTAGGGAGATCTGCTGACAGACTTAGTTTAACAATGGCTGCTGTTAAAGATACATCTTCTCGGCTAGCTTCTTCGCCAGGTAATCCATGGCTAGTTATGTTAAAGTGGAGTGGATATTGCCCGCCATTGGTTTCTCGCCATTGGCTTCTTTGGGAGTCGTATCAGCAGTACCGTCGATTTCTTCAGCTGTTACGCCTACGAAAAATTGAATGGAGCAACTGACTTCTTCGGCTGAGGTGCCTAGAATACCATTGGCGGCACTACATGCTTCTTTAGCTCCAACACCTACATCTTCAACAGGTCCGTCCGAGTTTTTGCCTGAACCTCTACGTTGTCATCAGTGTCACTTTTGTGATGACATTTTCTTTCGGTCACAATGTACGACGATATGTGCACTTTAATTGTGCCAGGAATCCTTGTTGCATATTATATTTGTGTGACAGGTGCGATAAGCAGTTCAGCTGTAGCGACAGTTTACTTAGACATGCAAAGACCTCTAAAGGCGACATGCATTTCTCATCAGTACCTCGGTACCAGGTTTACTGCAAGCAGGTCTCTTGAGACTTCGGTAGGTACATGTCCTCAAATGTGTAGTTACCTACATAACTTGCCCTGCACACACTGCTGGTGTAATACAGGTTACGAAGTTTTCATGCAAGGACTACACAAGTGTGAATAGCGAGATGCATAAAAGACTAGAACCTTAAACAAAGATGCAATAATTGAGATGCTTTTAATTGGAATTGTTTGGATTTTTTATTTTTTGGGTTTAAGGTTAAGAGTCAAGGTCAAATGTTACTGACATCCAATATCTTGGTATTAGCCAGTAATGTAATATACTCACTGACTCACTGACTTGTATTAATTTTTTCTCAAGTTTTGGTTTTCAAGGTCAATCGATGGCATGTGGTCAAGGCCAAGGTCACATGCAACCAACATGGTGATAATAGTCAGTAACGTAATGTTTGCTGACTTTCATTAATTTTTTGTAAAGGTTTTGTTTTCCATGTAATTCAAGGTCATGAGTCAAGGTCAAGGTTACCTCTATACAATATGGCGGTAGTAGCCAGTAACATAATATTTGCTGAATTTTATGAAATTACTCTCGAGTTATTGTTTTCTAGTTCATTCAAGGTCACAGGGTCAGGGTCAAGGTCACCTACATCCGATATGTTGTGTGTAGTCAGTAATGTAAAATGCTTGCTGACTTTTATGAATATTTTCAGAAGTTTTGATTTTCAAGCTTATTCAAGTTCATGGGGTCAAGATCAAGTTCACCTGCAGCCAATGTAGCGGAAGTGGTAATGTAATATGCTTGCTGATTTTGATCATTTTTCTGGGGTTTTTGTTTTCAATGTCATAGAAGGTCACAGGGTCAAGGTTACATGCACCTAATATGTTGGTAGTAGCCGGTAACATATTATGCTTGCTGACTCGAGTTTTTATTTTCAAGGTTAGTAGCTCCTGCATCCAATGCGGCGGTTTTAGTCAGTAATGTAATATGTTCGTTGACTTATATGAATTTATTGCGATTTTTTTGGAATTTTTTGGGACAAAAAGGAAATTTAAAGAGAAAAGGGAAATTTTTAGAGAAAAAAGGGAAGTTATTAGGGAAAATTATTACCGTCGGAAACCGGATATTTAAATAATTTAAAAATAATTTTTTTATAATTATTTTATATTTAAATAAATTTTAATGACTAAATTTCTATAACTTCTTAATAATTTCATAGTAACAACATTTTTAAATTTTTTAGTTTTTTGATTTTTTTTTTGTGTTTTATGGAATATTTTTTAGTTTTTTCGGATTTTTAAAAAAATTTTTGTGGTCAAAGATAAACCGTCAAAGGTGATAGGTCGAAGGTAAACGGTCAACGGTCACTGGTTTTTAAGATGGTCGCCGAGAGACGTCACAACATGACGGCCGGCCGATGTTTGCTCTTGTGCCAGGTGCCATTGTCTGAGAATCTCCCAAATCTTCCAAATCTCCCAAATCCTTCTACTCAGTTCGATTCTCGCTCAAGTAGTCCATTGTACACGAACACATATAGCATTGCGAGGGTTCGTCTACCGGAAGCCAATGAGTGATGCCGCCAATACCCCATGCTGCATCGGTGCGTACTTATTCGTCACCCGATAATGATGAGACAGTTAATGCTAAAGACGAAATGAGTGCAGTATAGTCGATTTGCGTGGAATGCGCACTTGCAAGACCTTCATGTGAAGTCCACGAACTTCAAAATAAGATTTCGTCGACTCTAATTACTTATAATGACCACGCGACCCCTACAATGAAAAGTAAACTTGATATTGAGAATGAAACAGGAGGTGAATACGATCACGAACGAAGACAGCATTGATTATGACTATGAAGACAGTGTCGATGAAGTATCTAATGAGAAGGATGATGATTCTCTTGACTTTCACACTCATTACACCAGCGAGTTTTCTTCGACAGGTGGTATGAAGAAGGCCGAAGGAGTCAAGAACGGTCGTTCAATTGCTGCAACGATCGAAATGGAGAAGGCATAAGACGCCGAGAATACTGACTACATGTTTACCGAAGATCCGAATGAACTTGTTGATAAACTCAGACATTTGGTGGCTTTGCATTAAAATGGATATTTCTCGCACATTATTGAGATAGCTTGTATCATCAGTGAAATAAAGGATCGTTGTTATATCAGATGAGACGGTTGATTACTATCCAGGATCTGCAAACATCTAAAAATGTGAATACGGAATGTATAAATTACTTAGAAAGACAGAATGTATATAATAAGTAAATAAATAACATTTATGTATACGTAATAAAGTGTGTTTACTTTGTTATTTAGACAATTCTGCTTCTCAGAAAGACTCATTAATTCAGTTGTGTTTACTATTGATTGCGAGCTTATGTTTAGGATCAAATTTATGCGATCGTGTGTATGAGGAGCGGCCATGGAAGGATCTGAAATATTATACCTTACTCGGGTCGACAAAAAAATCGACTCTGAGTTCTGTAAGGCGAAAGAATGAACTGGGGAATCTTTTTCAGTTATGTTTCGCAACTGGTTAGTTGGTCTGGTCATTCATATTAGTCGACTTTTTCGAGATTGGTTGTCATCGACTGTTGTTTTATAGCTGGGCAGTGTGGTGGGTCGGTCTTGGCCACAGTTCTAGCAATTTTTGCAGGAACCAGTTCGGGTTTCCGTTTAGAGAAAGGAAGACGGATGGAGAATCGTGTGGTTGGTTAATGACGAGGATTGGGAGGCAAAGAAACGAGCTATTGCGAGTTATTGTGAATTGGGGAGGGGGGGTGAGTCGGTTGAATGGACTGTGCTCTGCCATCTTTACGAGAGTAGAACATTTAGGGCCACACATATACAACTTGGTTTTTCGTATTAGGAATGTAATAATTTACTTAGTTGTTTATTAATTTTCTTTTTAATTTTTGCAATTTTTTCTTGATTCTCCGAATTCATAGTCATTAGGATTAAGGTCATCGACATCCAACATGAGTGTCAGAGCCAGTGGTGTAATATTTTCCTAAACATTTATTAGTTTCTTTCGGGTTTTTTTTTTTGTGATTTTTCTCAATTTTTTATGAATAGGAAGGGTGTGGTTGGAGAGGGGTGACGTGAGGTGTGTGGGATGAATGTGAGGTTAATGTTGTAGGCCTATGTTCCGCGATTTGTAGAAATTTTTTTATATTTTTGGACATTTTTTTCAGTTAAAATATTACCAGTACATATTTTGTGTTAGCAGTCGCACATAAAAGTTTGGAATTAGACGACATGGGAGCTCTCTGTTGGTAGATGGTAAAATAGGAAATAACTAGTCGAATCTATAGTGCCCAATACTGGCAAAATATGTGTTAAAGTCATTGTTTAGTGGCCAATGGGCATATGTCATTGATTGGTATCGGTGGAGCAATAATTTCTGTTGGGTAAGGCTAATAATTAAATTGGTGATTGGAGGGGTAGAGGTGGAGGGGCAAGTGTGTGAGATAAATACTATATATTCTTTGATTTTTAGAGTTTTGATTGGCGGAGGCAGAGGGGGGTGGGGTGAGGGCGGCGATGACGGGTGAAGGGGGTGATTGTGTGTGAAAGGGTAAGAGGGGGTTAGGGTGGGTAATGTGGGTAATGGGGTGAGGTAGGGGCGTGATGTGTGAGGGGGAACTTCGAGGAGCTTCCAATCCGCTTTCCTTTTTTTTTTTTTTTTTTGGAAATGTTTTGGTGAAAAAAAGTGATTTTTTGTACAAAATATTTTTTTTTTCGGAAGTGGGCTTATGGAGTGAAACAGGCAATTTTGTCGATAACATGTTCGTCCCACGCCGCCGGCCACGACCACCGCCTGTGACGTCATGGCGGAAAACTCCTACCTCCTGCTGCCTGATGCCTGTCCCAAAGTTAGCTAATTTGCACTACTGCGGTACTTTCGGTGTATACGGAGTAATTTGAGAATTTTCGCAAACCGTTAAAATTTTTACGGAAATGTGCAGTAAATACACGGAAACGCAATCCATAATTATGGAAAACGGAATTAAGTCCGTAAATACAAAACACGGAAAGTTACCTTATTTGCTGTGGATTCGGGTATCGGGGATAAAAATGCCGAGTCTACAGGATACTGTCTTCGCCACTGTAACCAGAAAATTATAGTTTCTGCGGTATTTATGATATCCACGCCACTGAGACCTAATATTTCAAACATTAAAAACAAGCGTCAGGTGTCTGTAACATTTAGCAACACTTAAAATACACTAACTCTAATAGAAACTGAAAAAATTGCTTCTGTAACAGCAGTAGAAATATATAAGTTATACCGCTGGCATTGTATGAGAGTTGTGATTGAGTGAAGCCCTGACCTCATAGCTCAGGTGTAGAGTGGCCGACTAGAAGTCGGAGGGTCGGGGGTTTGCGCCCCGGTGCCTCCGACGCGGCACATTTTCAGTTCGCTTGTCGCACTGGGAATTTGTCAGCAAGTCGGTCTCACTGAAACTTCGTCAACGGAATCGTCACAACAACGGCAAATGAAGGAAAACGATAGAAAAAAAAATTTATAAGTTGTTAGGGTCGTGGACTTGTAGATTTCTTGATTCGGGTGCAAATCTCGTTCAAGTATAAAGCATTTTTACTTTTTAAAAATTTTTTTATACACATTATAACACCCATGTAACGAAAATTGAAGACTTTTTCACTCTCTATTTCTATTTTAAACTGGAAGTACAGAAAACTATGAAATTAACGGAGAGCTTCCACAAAATCTACGGAAAATCCGGTTTTTGAAAATCGATGTGTCCGTTATTTTACGGAGAGTTTACGGACACCTCTGGATAAATTTTTACCAGCACTTTTCCGTAAAAAATGAAGGAAATTTTTTTTTTAACAGTGCGGTAGAAAAGCATTTGTGATCCAAACAGCTACGATGTGTCAACTGAACAACTCACGGGTACTAGAAATCTCGTCTTCGTAATGTCAACATTCACGTCCCGGCGGAAAGACACGCGGTAGTCTGATAGAAGAAGCCAGGCGAGGCATTATAATGATGTATTTAACCTGCAATCAAATAAAGAAACCCCGCCCCCCATGCCGCCTCTCACAGAACAGCTTCTGGTGGGCCGTCATTCTAGAGGTCCTCAATGCTCAAGGCGTCACTGGTAAAGTTGGCAAGATCCAAAGGCGATGACGTTATACGTTTGCCCTCGAAAGAGGTAATTGGGCTGCCGCGGCAGAAGTAAATTGCCCAATTAAGTTCTAACCATAAAATAAATCAGGTGCGTCAGGTGTCTGTTCGCACGTCATCGCAGCGTGAGTAATTCTCCCGAGTTGAGAAAAATTATTTAATCGTTATCCAACCAGACAAGAAAGTTTTAAAATGTAAAATTATTCCGTGTGAAAATTATTGACAGTAAATTTATCTTACATTATTGTCCCAAATAAATCTTCATTTCACCACGGCTAGTTAATAAGTTATTCTCAGGATTTCTGGGGAGAAACATCACAGATATTGTAAATTACTAACGAACCATAACTATTAAGTTTTCTGTTGACATGAACGCTTGTCCATTATGACTAGATACTGCAATATAAAACAGCTACTCACTTATGTAATTTATAATTAATTGTCCTCTTGCTTCAAATATATCACATGAAACTGAAACGAATATGCTTTCTTCTAATACCACATTCAAATGCCACATATTTTAACGAGCAACGTACTTCCTGAAAGCAAGATCTAAAACATTGTTGACAAAACTTCTGTAGATACCATTCTCATAAAATATGTTACAAGCCCCAGTCTTCCGTCCGTCTGGTTTTTCATCCGCCAGTTGAAAGCGACTCACAACAATCCGTCTTCGCTAGGGGTATATTTTGTTTGGAGATACATTTTCAAGAGAGAGACATTTTGGGGAGAATTTTTTTATGTTAAAAGAATTTATACTGATATATTGTTTACGTTTTAAATTCCTGAATTAGCCACCAATAGTATGCACTTGCATCAATGCCTTGCATTAAATTTCAACAGGGGAATACGCGTCTACGGAATGTCGTCAGAAGGCGGTGGCCCATTCGCCCGTCCATCGAAAGTTAAAGTCTGAGGAATATCTGACGGATTGACAGATAGAAAAAAATGTTGCCCCGCGATTGGTAGATGATCACGTGATCACCGGACGGACGGGCGACTTACGGTTGTGAGTGCAACTTTACACACATGACTCCCAACAGCGGACGAAATAATGATCTGAAAATTTAAAAGATGCATTGAACCTTCCCTTAATGCTCTAGAGAAACGGCAACATGTGTGGGAGCAAAGGCTCCGTTGCAACATACTTCCTGCTTAGTGACTGTTAAATCTGAAATTTGGAGAAGTTGTTTTTTCACTGTTAATGTTTTTTCACTAAACTGCAAAATAAACATATATTGTTGCGTCACCATTTCTGAGACGTATGCTCATCTCCAGGGGCGTCGAAACATTTCTGACTTAGGTTTGGTTGGTGGAAGGGGGGGGGGCAAGGTCATGGTAAAAAGTTTGGTGCTAGTAATGCTGGATAAACATTCCCTTGCAAGAGTTTTGTTTTTGAAACAATTATAATACTTTTACGCACACACGTGTTCTACTCACAATCCTCATATTTTACTCGAAATCTATACCAATAAAGTACCATTCAACATTATTCGATGTCCTCCATTTATATTATGTGTTCATACAATATCAGAAGCTACAGTTGTACGAAGAAAAGTCTTTGCCGCCATTTAGTTGAACTGTTCTATGTGTGGGGCGGGGGGGGGGGGGTGTCTGCTCATATACTCGAATATTTTTAAGAATTTCCAGACCGGATGTCTTTGGATGAAAACAATACAGAGACTGCAAACGGCACGTCTGCGCAGCGTTTATTGCCTGAGACGGAAGTTGGAGAGCGAATAGACAGGCGAGTATGCGTGTCACCGAAGTTACAGTAAAGTTGAGCTCATGGCCTAGGCCACTGACGGTGTTGTTGCGAGCTGAAGGTTAACCACATCGCTGACACATTCCACACGATTAGCGCGTGGGAGCGACCGGCCCCGACTCACTTCTGCAGCAGTGCTTGTGCCATTACGGTTTACTATTGCTTAATCAAATCAAAAATTCAATGTACTCTACTTCATCGAGCATTGCGTGCTATAAGTAAAGACCACACATTATAACCCATTAATCTGTTACTTTCAACTTTCCTGGAGACCAACTGAAGTCCTACTTTCAGGCTATTCCTGCACCTCATGCAAAGGAAGTTTAACCAAGTTTACACAACCATGCCAAAGAGACAAGGCACCTCGTTCGTGCTCAAAAATTTCAGTAATATTTTACTTAAGCACTATTTACTACCAGGCATTACCAACGTACCTATAATCCCCCTGTTAATAATCGTATCGATCATAAATTGAATATATTTAATTCAAATGTTAAATATAAGTCTAAGTTCATTTGAACCAAAATGAAGATACTTTAATGTCAACAGAAGTATAGAACGTTTTTAATAAACGAAGTATTTATGAAACAACAAAACTTGTCACACATTAAGTGGTCTTTCAAAGATTTGATTCAAGTCGTGTGAAGTTACAGCGAACGGACTATATCAAATACTGTTACAGAGGCGTGCAAATTATTTTTGCATGCGAAAGAAAATCTGGAAAATTTGAAGCTAGTATTTTTTTGAAACTCACTGAGTGGCGAAAAGTCAGGAGATTGATTGCTGCAGCGTAGCTGAAGCTGCGTTTACGATCTTCGCAATAACGTGACGCCCAAAATAAAATAAAAAAAGTGAATTTACGCAAGAATTTCTTGTCGTGATCATTTACTCTCTCGTCAGTTCCTATTTTCTCTTTTGTTTCGGGTCCCTAACCCCAATACCGTGGTGCACATTATTGCCAAATATATGGTACCAGCCGCGAAATTATTGTACTTTAAGAGTACAGTTGACAAGGGAATTGAGAGTATTAGTAAAGGTACCAAATACATTATTTATTTTAGTGAGTATCTGCAAAAACTAAACTTCTAAGCTAAACACCGATATGCCTTAAAATTCAGCTTCAGAATTTGCGCTTCTATAAAAACGAGGTATGCCACACCCTGAATCTATACATCATAAGAAAGTGTTCGCAAATTTACCACATTAGTGTATACATATGGGAAAGCGAGTATGGTAAAGTCAATTACCACACACCTATGGTAATCATCCTACAATTACTCAGGAAAAAGGCGAATCAGGTATGGAATTTTCTAACTTTATATACTTGACACTCTGAGGATACCTTTATATGCTGATTGGTATTTGGATTTAGTTCCATACTACATATGTAAACACTTATATAAAATTCATCTACAGTTTAGGAAGTTTATCAGAAAAATGTTTACAGTGAAGCCAAGACTCCTTGTGTGACTTGTTTACTGAGGCCAAATCAGATACACGAGTTCAACCAAATTACATAGGAGCAGGTTTTGTAAGAATCCACCATTAAAATCAGTAATACTGGAGTAGCGCCATGAGTTTATGGAAAATTAACAGTGATCTGTTGAAGAGTGATAGCCGGCTATGCACGAACACTGAAGATAATAATGATCGTCTAAGTGCTGACTTCGTAAGCAGCCCTGGTCAATCATTTCCCACAACTGCAAGGCGATTACTGCAAGTATTACAATCAACGATACACGACGTTCTGTACAAGTTGTGATCTTTGAATGAATAATGCAATAAAAGTGAATAACTATATGTGGAATTTTGGATATTCGCCATTGCGATTCAGATGTCTATCATGGAAAAACGGGATTGAGCTATTCCCTCTTGGAATTTTCCAGTGATGTACACATATATTTATTTTCTCGTCCATAGGTTACTTGTCTTATTTAAGTATATATTTCGTGCTCAGTCCTGTTTTTCCATGACAGACATCTGCATCGTAATGGCGAATGTCCAAAAATATCCATCTAGCCTGTACTGCGTAGGCAGTGCAACGATATGATGCCCAACGGCGGCAGCACTCATGAAGATGAGAACTTCAATCGGATTGTCTATATTTATGAGTAGGGATAGGAAAACATCGCGATTTCAATTACCTGTAGGCTAGAATCCACATTTATATGTATACTCGACCCTCAGATGTTTGTTCATTGGCTGCTTCCCCATAGAGTAGCCAGTGTTACTTCACACCTGGCAGTATTACTCTCGCTACCTGTTTCCTTGCAAGTCTCTTATTGTCTCAGAGTAGTCCAGGGCGTGTCTAATAAACTGTGATCCAATTGCAAAATCATCTTCAGTGTTTTGACGTCTATCTTGTCTTGAAATGAACTCGCGAAATGTTCCTATCCCTAATTATGAAGTAACAGTCCACGAGTCACTTATATTGAACCGGTAAACCATTTCTTTCTGGGGATCAGGAAACCGCCATGAGTCAAATGGGATTCGGGAATGGCAGCCCGAAAGTGGATGTCTAATTTCAAATGTTAAATCGTATGATACCGCAATAGAAATACATTCCTCCATACATTATTTTTGGTCGGGACTGAGTACCTCCATACTTGGGCTTTACCTGTCCGTGAATTTTAGGATCATTGGTGTGGAGTGCAGGGTTTTGGGCAGCTCTTAATAATGAGGTCTTGAAGGTCGATGAGGATGAAAAGAGGTGATAATAGAGCAGCGCTGGGAAAACCGGCCTACCAGCAGGTTTGCCCGGCATGATTACCACGTGCTAAAAACCTGGAGTGACTCCGCCTAGATTCGAACCTCGTCCGCCTTGGTGGGTGAATTGGCAGAGATTTCCCAATCCCTTGACCAGATCCCTCGCCGGATATCGAACCTGCTGAGTTCTGCATCTCCGGTTGTGTCGGGGCCACGGTGGCTGGGCGGTTAGACAGCTAGGCTCCCACCAAGGCGAACTGGGTTCCATCCCCGGGCGGCTCACTCCCGGATTTTCGCAAATGGGAATCGTGCCAGACGGTGCCGATGGTCAGCGGTTTTTCTCGGGGTTCTTCCGTTGCCACCCGCCCTTGCGTATTCCTGCCCTGCTCCATTCTCACCTCGTTTCACCCTCATCGACTTTGCATACCTCGCTGTTGAGATCCGCCCAAATCTCTCTACTCCGTTCCACACTCCAGTTATGTCAAGGTCATGCCGTACCGAACACCTGTTCGACATTTGGATGACCTGGCGCGACGTATCGTAGCAACATTTGAAACTATCGACAGTGAAATGCTTACTTTAACATGGCACAGAAAGTTCAGAATCAGTTGAATAGTTGCATACAGCAAAAAGGGCATATGTATATTTTTTCCCCCCCTCTGCATGCAACTTTACGACACGTACTGTTATGTGAAAAACTCGCAAACGTCTACATACTTGAGTAATTTTATTTGATTTCCTGTTGAATTGTGATAACTTGTCATTCTATTGCACTCTTGTGCCATGGTTTCATCATATCCATGGGTGTAAAAATAACTCTTTTCAGTTCTGAGCTACGTTTTAATTAAATGAATCGCTCAAATTTTATTTTCCTAAAACACAGCAAAAAAAATTCTCCCAAAATGTTCACGAGAAAATTCTTATTTAACGTGGAGATATAAAGGGCATGTCTTGAAATCCTACGAATGATTAAAGTAACAGTTCTTATATATACTCAAATATATAGTATATAATTTTAGAGGAGGTGTTACTAGATTGTTTTCTTTAAAATGCCAACAATTTGAAACATCAGAACGTTTTATAATTTAAAACGGTTGCACAGCATAACTGTCTCTGAATATACCAATATTATCATACTATTGTGCTTATCTGGGCCAAACAAAAACATAGTGCTTTAAAAGCTGTGTCTTGATAAATCACAAACGCCAGTATAAATTTTAATACTTGAAATACTTCCATGCAAGATTCCGTTCCATCGTCTTGCCCGGTTCCTACTAAGACCCACAAATAGTTATTTTGAGTAAAATTTATTTCTAAATCATTTATCCAGTGTTGAGAGGCATGGATGGTATTATATAAAGTTCAGGGGTTCGAATCTCCGTCTTAAAACTGGGGGAAAATAGGAAGCCACAGCAAAACACCTCGTTTGCGATGCAGTTATTTTGTTACGTGTCAATGTGTGGTGGAAATGGGTTTATTATGGTTTGTTCCACGAACGAGTACACTTTTTTTTTTTTATGTTAGACCTGTAGATATAGGGCTGTTTCCAGGGTACCAGCAGCGTCTTCCTGTGCCACAGATCATGCTTACATGGACATATTCAGCTGAATGTCAACACGAAAATATTTGGTATTGAAGTAACTGTACACTGGACAACATTTTGAACTGTCAAGAAAGTGCATTCGTTCATGGACTAGACTGCGCAGACGACACAAGCTGCTTGGAAGATAGGCAAATGTAAAGGGAGCATCCATGACGGGTAGAACGTAAATATTTTTGCGTTTGCCTGGAAAGATTTTGGCAAGTTACGGGAATCCATAGTCAGTATGGCAGGACCATAAATCGAACGCAAGTTGTATAGTTTTCAAATCTAGCCTGTTCCCAGTTCGCCACTTCTTCGGGTTACTAGGAAATACAAAAGATTTCAACCCCGCGACATTCGTTGGGTCTCGACTATCGGATCTGCAGAACAAATCCTACCTTCCGCGAACCGTTTCCCTTCCTCGTTCGCACAGATGCCGGAGTGGTTTCAACATCCTGTTGCCTGAATCTGACACTGCAGCCCCTTTCCCCTATGCTAGTGCCGCTCCAAGGCTAGCCGACCACGCACGCACCGCCCCTGGCGGTCGCCTCCGGAAACAGCTGCGCTCTTGTGGCGACCCAGTTGTACCGCCCACCGCTCAAGGCGCTTTGGTCAGCGTCGCCAGTTATTGGATAATTGTCTCTTTCGTAGAACTCCTTACGGGGAATAATTATATAGGCTGTTCACGGTAAAATGAGTACTTTTGAAAGCCTACTTACGATCGACTTGTATGCACGTCGTGTATTCTTCTGCCTTATGTAAAATTAACATTTTAATAGGCCTCATCACTTTATTCAAGCGTCGGTCAAGTGAAACTGTGAAATTATTATAAAAATAAATATTTTAAGTAACTGCTAATTTTTACACTTTAATGTATTAAAAAAAACAAATGGAAAGAAATAATTCACCCGTCCCAAATGGTTACCTAACACTTTTTATTTGACATTAAAATATGGAGCTACTTTCCCTTCATGGTTACCAACTTTACTGGCGCATGTCACCCAGTGTGCCTGTTAAAATATATGCAGTTAGGAGCAGTGACTTTTTCCTTAGGTTGGTTTCAAAAGTGCTCAATTAATCGTGAACGCCCTTCACCTGATTGTACGCTGTATAGGCTGTTCACGCCTCCAGCAAACAAAGCTTAACCAGGTATTGAAAATTATACCAATGGAACACGCACTGTATTCATGCGCAGTCAGTGTAATATTATATTGCATATGAACTACGAATTTTTTGCGAGGCATTTCCAACAAACCTTTTCTCCTCCTGTTTCATTGATAATAATTATAATTGAAATATTGTAATTTATAGATATAATAATAAAAAAATTGTTTAGAAAAAATAATAAGGTACTACAATAATAGATATCACAATCATAAAAAGCGCAGGCACAGTAGGATGCTTGTTTTCCAGCAATTTGATGGTCCCGTGATGATGCACCTCACCATTTTCGGAAATAGGCATCCATGCCACGATTCGTGGGAGATATCATCACACTGTTAAAAATTTCCGTATATTTACGGAATGTTTAACGGAAATGTACAGTATATATACGGAATGGCAATCCGTAATGACGAAAAACGGAGTTAAGTCTGTAAATACAAAATACGGAAAGTCTCCGTATTCCCTTTGGCTTCGCGTTACGGGGAAGAACAATGCCGATTATACACGAAGCTTTCTTCGCCACTGTAACAAGAAAATTATCGTTCCTGCGGCAGTTAAGATTATCCACGCGACCATGACCTATTATTTCAAACATAAAAAAATAGCATCAGGTGTCTGTAACATTTGGCAACACTAGAAATACACTAAATTTAATAGAAATAGAATTTTTACTTTTGTCTTTCGAATGCAAATACAAATTATATACCACAATTTTCAAGTGAGAGTTGTAGGTGGACACCCACATAACGAGATTTAAAGGCCTTTTTCACTATCTCTTTTTATTTTAAACGGAAAGTACAGAAAATTAACTTGGAAATTAACGGAGAGGTTCCGTGATATTTACGGAAAGTCCGTTTCTGAATATCAATGTGTCCGTAATTTTACGGAGAGTTTACGGATACTTTCGGATAAAATTTTTCCAGCATTGTTTCGTAAAATTAAGGAAATTTTTTTTAAAACAGTGCATCTTCGGCGTGAATGCGTATGGGTAGAGTACAGTCATGCTTGATAATATGTATGTTACCAGTGCAATATTCTGGTGGGGGTGGTGGCGGAGGTGGTGGAGAACCTATGCTGCAAATTTTAGAATGTCTCTTTAAAATTTCACGCCGAGAAAACAGCTTCAGGCCGAATTCGCACAGAAATGTCTTATTGGAATATGGTATACATCCGTACTGATCCGAATCTAGACTGACACTGGAACGAATATGTATTAAATGTGCGTACTTATACTTTTCTCGCTCAGTTCACCACGATGTCTCGAAGAGGTAAGACCGCAGCTTGAACAGGGGTCGTCGATACTCTGATCAACAATCTAGAGTTTGAGTTGCACATTCCCGGATACAGGTTCTGCGGGCCAGGAACCAAGCTAGCTAAATGTTGTCACGCAACGAGACTGGCATAAACGCCCTGGACGAGGCATGCAAGCAGCACGACATCGCCTATTCCCAGCACAAGGATCTGCAAGCCAGACACCGGGCAGACAAGATACTTGCACAGAAGGCGGGCGAAATAAGAAAATCATCAGATGCCGGGCACGGCGAAAAAAATAGCAGCGTGGTGTGTTTCCAGCCTGATAAATGCCAAAGCGAAGATGGGCATGGGGTGATAAGAGCAAAATAAAGCCACAAGTGAAAAGAGAAGCAGTTACAGAAAGAATAAAGCCGGCATGTCGAAGAAAATATCTCCCGGCGGGTTTTTCCATTGCTTTTGCCTGCACTCGGGGCTGCGGATGCCGAATCGGAGCAACGAGCGGTATCGCCCGAGCCGTCAACACAGCATCGAACGAACGGAAGCAGTTGGCCGAGGCACAAAGACACAATGCAAGTATGGAAGCTATCGCCATGGTTGAAAAAAAAAAAAAACCGGGCAAGGCCTCTTCCTAAGACCATACCCAGTAGGAGGCGGAAGTGTGCAAAAGCGACGCAGCAGGAAGAAACAATAGTGAAATCTCTACCGAAAAGAGCACTCACGAATGTGAATTTGGAACTGTTTGCTCGCAAATTGAAAATACCTCATTTTCACAGAGTGTTTATGAGATATGGTTTTCCCGCTAAACCCAAGAGAGAAGAATGCGCTGTAATTAATCTGGACACGACGGCAGGACCCGGCACGCACTGGGTAGCCTACGTAAAAAAGAGTAAACACGCAGACTATTATGATTGTTTTGGGAGTTTGCGTCCTCCGCTCGAATTGCGCAAGTACATAAAAATTGTAAACTGACATACAATTACTAAACGGAGCAGCTGCCTAACACGTGGAACTGCGGACATTTGTGCCTTCACGTCCTGGTTCGCTCCTACAAGTAATTGTATAAAAAATATATACACCGCAAGGAAATTATCAGTCATGTCTATAACGCTTACATTGACGGGTCGTAGCTCCGAGCTGCGTGCGGTACATTTTCCGCCACTCGACCTGGAGGGGGAATGGAGAATAGGCCTGGTCGATTTTCAAACTTACAATGCGATACTGAACATTGATGAAAAAAAACTGCAAGCTGTACCTCGTAAAAAGTGGTAATGTTTCCCATGAAGTTTCGCTGTCCGTTGGCTCTTATGATATAGACGATATTGCAAGGTACATTCAAGATTCTCTGCCCCCTGACACTGAATTAGAACTACGTGGGAATCCCAATACTCTGAATAGTGTTATTAGATGCAACGAAGATATCAACTTTACGAAACCGGATACTATCGGGCCGATGCTGGGGTTCGAGCCGCGCATCTGCGAAGCTGGTAAAACACATTTGTCGTCGCAGTCTGTAAATATTTCTCCAATCAATGAGATAAGAATAACCTGCAATTTGGCGAATGGCACATACCTCAACGGCAGGCCGAGCAATACGCTGCACGGAATTTAGCCTATGGTCCCACCATGTTATAAACTGGTTGTGCCACCGCCAAGCATCATTTACGTTCCGGTCGTCGCGAAGAGAGCACACGAGGTGGTCGTGACAGTCGCCGACCAGCACTGAGAGTTGGTGAACTTTCGAAACGAATAAATCACCCTACGCCTGCATTTGAGAAGATGGGTATAAGATTTATGCCGACCAGAAGCTATAACATAATGGGTCATGTAAAACCGACCATCATACGTCACAGGTCACCAAGGAGTTAACACGTGCTAGAGAGATTATCCTCTGCAGTCTCAGCTACGAGGTCGATCGCCATGAAAGATTTCCGTAACTACGAAGAGCCAACCATTTTCAAAGACAGCATAACGAAGATGGAACTTCATGCGTACCAGCCGTTCCTGATCGGGCTGTACACACTAGCATCGGTGGTTCGGATAGCAGTCCAACACCAAGATATCTGCACTCTACCTTGCCAGTCTTACCTGCGTATCAGGGGGACTAAGACGAAAGAAGATGGGTCCAATCCACCATCGACGAAAATAATGGGCAATGGAATTCTTCGCCTAATCGATCGCATCGTCTCCTTTCTCAACGGTGCCGATGTGTAGCAGTCGTGAGATGCGGGCATAACACTAATAATGAAACATTACCTTTCACTTACGCAGAATGAGCCGCCTGCAGCCAAAATAGCAGGTTGGGGAATCGAAGAAAGCTTATGCCGAAGAAAGCTTCGAAGTATGTGTTCCGCTCTCCATGCTATCGGGATTTGCCGAAGACTACAAACGAATCATCTTCAATTCGAAGCAGGAGATTGTGATAATGCTCGCCAATATGCATTTGGATGCCATTATGTGTACGGGAGACAACCTGGAGGTAGTGGACCTGAGCCTACAGTCTATTGAATGGATGCTACCTCATATGCAGTTGAGCACTGCAGAACGCCTACACATGTTGCAGAATGTGGAAGATGGTAAAAACATCGATGTGGCTTTCAGTTCGTGGAGCCTAGAGACATACCCCGGATTGCCAGCAAGCCAACACATTAACTGGATGGTGAAGACCAGCTTTGCTTCTGAGAAACTGAGGTACATTGTTATTGGGTTACAAACCGGAAGACAGCACAGTGTAAGAGTGAGCCGTTCACAGTTCGACACATGCCAAATAGAAAATGTCAAAACATTTTTGAATAGTGAAAGCTACCCGTACGAAGACATGAACACTAACTTTGTAAATGACCAGCACCTGCTGGCATATCAGATGTACGCTCAATTCCAAACTGCATATTATAGACACCCCTAATCTCCGATATTGTCCCCTAATACATTTAAGAATTTTGCCCCGCTCATGGTTTTCGGTGTGAGTAAACAGGACGAGCATATTAACTACAATGTGATCGACTGCAGGATCGAATTCACTACACATGGAAATATTCCTGCCAACATGTACGCATTTTGCCTGATACTTCACGACCGGCTTTAACTTACAATTGCTGAGACAGCACGATCAAAGTACTGTCATGAGCGCAGCCTGTTTGCACACCGTAACTACTTAGTCGTCTCAGAGCATCGTCAGCTTCAAGTAATGGGGTTTCCCTGCCTGCTACAATTCCTATGTCAACGAGGCAGACATCTAGCGGTGAACGTAGAAGAAGATTAATAAATCTGTATATTTTATTATGTGTACAATACATTTTATGTAATAAAGATATGCTGTATTTTATTTCAAACAAAAAACCCCCTCGCTGTATATATAAGAATAAAAATAATAAATATGACAATTTTCATTAATTTGCAGGAATGGTCAATGTTACCATTCATTACAGACCTATATCAGGTTACGTATTCGATACTGTGTGTTGAAAAAATATAATCTAACATGGAGGGAGTCGAACTAAAGAGAGTATTTGAAGGAATGAAGGTGGTGGAGGCTTGTAGACTAAACACTAATTAGCCAATGAAAAACATTAGCGAGTGTCGACAGCGCAACCCATACGTCAAACACATAAACAAATATGGCTGTCATCTGGTGGTACATAGGTGATGTAAACATATCATATATAATATGATTGTCGCACAAAGGTGAGACAAAATTAAAAAAAATGACAATTAAAAAAACACGGAGGACTGCACCTAGCAAGATGGCTGTCTCCCAACATGGCAGCCTCCAGTACCTTATATAAACAAATTATGTATGAAAACACAAATATGGCTGCCTCCAGTAACACATACAAAAAGATGTTTGCCTTCAGTAACAAATAAACAAATGACGAACGGAAAAACAAATATTACAGCTTCCAGTAACATATAAACAAAGATGACTGCCACCAATAGCACGTAAACAAATGTCAAATGAAAAAATCAAGATGGCGGGGTGAGTATAGTTGAGGGGAGTGGATGCAATGGAATCAGTCGTCTGCTGGGGATGCAACGAATGTGACTAAATTTCTCAATAATTTTTAAATAATATTTCATAATTTTAAATAATTAATTTTGTTGCGATTTTTGTGATTATTTTCGGAAATTTTTTTAATGTTTTCGATTTTCTGGGTTAAAGGTCAAAGGTCATCCCAGCAAACACGGTAAATACGGGCCGGAATCGGGCCTGTAAAAGCTAGCCTACAAACTCCGTCCAGCCGATACCGGCCCGCTGTCTTATGTCGGAAGCGGCCCGATGGAAATATGGATTGGCGGCTAACTGTTGGCCGACAGTTTCAGGCCTGCGACGGCTGGATGTCGTTGGGATGCCGGACCTGTAGCGGCATGATGTCCAAAATTAAGCAGTATACCCATAGAAAAAACCATAACTATTCGATAAAAAAATTTAGTAATTGTCATTTCCTCTTAACATATATTCATTTCATTTACTTCTCAACACACTGTATGATATAAAAATTGTTTGCTTGCCTAGTGCGGGATTCAAACCTAAGACACTTCGGTTGACAGTCTACCATGCTAACCTATACACCATGGGATAAGTTACTGACTCAGTTCAGTAATTTAAGATATATCGGAAACAAAATGTTATCAATGATAATATAAATGTCATTACAATATAACAATTAATTTTTAAACACTGATTATTTAGAAACTATTTCTTCACAGGTTTGCAAATAAAATAGTTTTTGTTGGTTTAATATATCTGTCGGATGGTTGTACAAATGAAAAAAAAATTTCGACACGTGACACGTTTATAATCACGAAAAATCATGCAAATGGTTAACACGCGGTCTCAAATAATACATCATGCCATTAAGAGCTAGCTAACATCTTGCCTATTCAAAACACTTTCTAAAAGTTTGACGGCGAAAAGATATTATATCTATATATTTATTGTGATAAAGAGCCTTGTCTCGAAAACGTTACCAGGCCGGAATAAATAAGATAACGGCCAGCTTACCGAAAATACAAAGATCTTGTATGGGAATCGGCCCAGAAACATTTTTAACCCTTTGTAGACTATGCTCCAGCTACACTCGAGCAAAGATAATTTGAGAATATCTTTGTTGTTCAGAACGAAACTCGCATGGATGTGCAGTCTTTGTTCGTCTAGTGTTTAACACGACCTCACAAGAACATGATAGCGCAGTAACAATGATATTGCTAACTACGAAATTTCTTTTTTTTTATGCCCACTCAAAGGGACATGATTTTCTGTAAATCCCTTTATACGAAAAAGGACACTTAATTGGGTCAATATCAGCTCGGCTCTCCACAGGTTGATGACCTGCCAATAATGAACGCTGTAACATTACAGGGTAGTGTCCTGTGTGGTATGGATCAATAGAACGATGGTGAGTTCTACCACAGACACCAACAGAACTGGTGTTCTTGCAATAGTGGATATAGGCGACTCACTTCTAATTTGTCGCAAGTGCCAGTAAATGCGTGCAGACGTCAATGTGTTAAGATGCTTGCAACATGTTTGCTCTGCGATATCATGCCAACATATTTTCGGTGATAGCCTTCTGTTATCCTAAAAAAAAAAAATAAAGCTTACCAACTGTCTCAAAAAAGATATCACGCCGTTGCCAGATGGCTATTTTTTTTTGGCATTGAAGCAACAGTTTCCGACAGTACAGGTATCGGGCCGACAATTTGCCTACACTTTGCCGACAGGTTGTGTTTGCCGGGATAGGTCCTGCTCTCCTGACCCAGGATCACTGATCCCTGGCACCTGGGACGCTGATCCTTGACCCTGGAGTCACTAATCCCTCTTGCCTGCTACGGTTAAAAGATAAATATTTTGGGTATTTTGGTTCATTTTTAGGGAAAAAGGGATATTTTAAGAGAAAAAAAGAGAAAAGTATGGCGGACGGGTGACGTAACAAGATGGCGGGTCCCCCCAATCCGATCCCTGATCCCATTATGCCTGAACATGCCAAATCATACTACTTATTGCTTTGCTGACAAATCACCAATGTTAGCAAATTTATAAAAAGTATAACTTTTTGTGTCTGTGTTACTTGTTTATTTTATTTTATTTCTCGAGTTCGCGGACATTACATGCGATACAAATACAGACTTGAACACACCGGTAAAATAGTGTCGTATTTATTCTGCGCAACATGCTCGTGTGTATATAGTATATGTATATATAAACACACATATACATACGTAAAGAAGGTAACTTGGATCGAATATAGTCAACACAAAACTGCGATACCAGAAGTTAATTTTTCAAACCTTTCGCTGGGTGTCGGCATTCTATGTTCGATGAAAGTCAAACGATTATTACCTTAAACCAACAGCAAGTTTCGTTTGTGAATTATTTAGATTGTATGCATGAGTCACGCCAGACATTTAAAGAACCAGTTTAGCCTCCATTGCATAATTTGAAAAGTCCTTGGGCAAACGCCTCAAAGTTTAAAATGGGTTATTTACCGCTGGTAAAGGCTGTTCACGATTAAGTGAGTACTTTTGAAATCAACCTTAGATAAAAGTCACTTGCCCTGCCTGCATATATTTTAATGGGTGCAGTGAGTGGGATTCATCCAGTAAAGTTGGTAACGATGAATGTGAAGTAGTAACATATCTTAGCGTCGAATGATAAGTATTAGATGAGCGAATGTGATAACTTAAATTATTTGTTTCGGTTTCAGTTTTTTTTTATTCATTGAAGTGTAAAAATGAGCAAATTTGTAAAATATTTACTTTTCACGGTTTCACTTGGTCGACGCATGAATAAAGTGACGAGGCCCAAGGAAACTTTTACACATGACGGTAGAATACACAAGTATATGAAAGCAGATCTTAAGCAGGGCTTTTGAAAGTGCTCGCTGTACCGTGAACAGCTTCTAAGCGCAAGGCACGAGATGCAGTCTCCCACGAAGTGACCAGAGCACTCGAGTGAACGTGTTCGTCAACCTGAGAAGGCGGCGAGTCGACCAGTCTCTCCTAATAAAGTTCCTCGACCCTCGCCTAGTTCAATAAGTGCGTGGTGTGCACATAACTTTACAGCTGCCAGCATCAAGTTCCGTAGAGAAACACGTTCGCTTGGGAGCATTTTTAGCTCACCCTTGACTCGTACCCCTACGACTTTATTTCATTGCTGGCGTAACCACTGCCTTCTCAAGGCCGTTGATGCACGGCAAAAATGGCCAGAGATCGGAATAATGTCAGATTCAAATGAGTTGATTGCTGGAGTGTACAAATGCTCAGGCCGGTTTTAGGAAGGCCAGAAGCTTAGTTTCAGGTACACTCATGAGAAAATCACGGAGACTTGAGTTCACGGAGGCTGTTATGACGTCAGTCATTGCAGAACACGTGTTTCATGTCACATAAGAAACAATAGAAAATAGGTTAACCTATTTTCATAAACGTTTACGTTCACAGTATTTATAATAACGAACAAAAAAAAAAGCCACTTGTTTAAGACGGAAAAGAGGAAAATTTGGGCAGCTTCCAGATTCTGAAGAAATGCATACTTGTGTTACCTGTCCCCGGAAGTGGCATCATCATGTACATACTAGTGCTGTCCGAATTCACAGTATAGTACATACAGGCTCTATACTTGGAAAGTATTTCAAATTGTATAACTAACTTGCTGAACGTATTTGAGTAATTACGACAGTCGCCATATTGAATTTCAGGTGAGAAAATTAAAGTGTACGTTTTGTGCTTATAAAACTCGGAAGTATTAAAAGTTAATAAGTATTTACAAAATTTTGTTCGGTTTTATGTATATATAATAGTCAGTTTAGTAAATGTGCTTCCAATTATGAATAAAATTCTGAGCGTTGTATAGGAGTCTGCAGCATATTTCCCAGATGTATGCCTACAAATAATATTACATTTGCAATCCGCACTTCCAAGTTATTATAAACCCCATTAAATTGTGTTGCTCCTTTCTCATCAATGTGTATATTTCAAACACATGGTAAGGTACGTATCGAGGGACAAGGAAAGAATGCCAGTTTCTGTGTAATTCCCCTTTACATACGATAAATAAATGCATCAAATCCCATAACAACTGCCCTGATTAGTTTGCAGTCTTCTACTGAAGTAGTAAATCAATATTCCAATGCTATTGGTGTGGTATGAATACTTGTGAAATCGAAACAAGCTGAACAGATAAACATTACCTCAGGATACCAAGGTGCAGGAATTTTTGTATTCCTGCAATTGGTTTTTCTGCTGTACAATTTGTACTCAAAGTGTACAACGACGAAAAACCGACGTTGTATTAGCATATTTGTGTGCATTTACGTTTCGTTCAAAACAGCACACACCTGCCGTCTCGCTGCTCTGCCAAGCAATTAGTGTACAACAATATTTCTGCGCTGCCTTTCTTGTCCGCCTGTAAATAATACGCACCCACTAATGATCCTATTAATTCCTCATTCCCGGTTATAGCCATGTTTCAGCGTTTATAATCATGTTATGCCAAAGTACAAAACTATGACAAAAATAAATAAAAAATGTTTGTATGGTTATGTGTGTCTTCTCAATGCATAGCCAGAGAAGTTGTAACGTATATGTAACACCATGCACCTCATTTTTGCTGTTGTCACATAGTTTCTCATATTTCCGCCAAGATGTGCGACCAGCCTTAACATGAAGAGACGATTAAGTGTCCGAATAATTTAAACAAGTACACTACAAGTACATATCGCTGCTACAACGCAAATGTACGTACTTACACATGCATGCTGACAATCCGGAAACAGCATCATTTTGTAATTAACCCCATAAATACAATTCAAAATTAGGTTCTATGCACTTCAAACCGTTACTAGCACTAAGATATTTAATTATCACAATAAATAACAATTTATAATCTACATTTTAAAATCTGTATTAGAAATTATTATATTTAAAATAATTCAAAATAAAGTATTTTGATTTTTTTAAATGAACATCCTACAACTTGAAATAAGTATACGAATGTAAACTTTCATGGTTCATTCATTTTAAACATAAAGATATATTATGCACCCATAGACTTAACAAGTCTACCTTAATATAATTATAATTTGAAAAATCAGAACACGTGGTAAACCCGTCTTATCATTAGGTACCTTTCTGAGTGGAGATATTTTAGCGGTTCTTAACATCGAATTCTTGAGGAGAAACAGTCATTGTATAATGTTATTTCTGGCGATAACGAAACATTATTTCTTAATAAAATAGTTTTAAAAAATTGTTTAGTAAAAAATAAAAGCCATTACTTAATATCACAAAACAGTGCATAGGAACACTTTGACGAAATAATTTGTAATATAAATAAAAGTTCATTAAAGTTCAGCATTTTCTTAGAAAATCCTGCAGTGTAGCCAAGTGGGTCAGGGTGTTTATCCTGACAGAAATCAACTTTGGGACATTCCAGACGTATCTGTGTATGCGAGTCAGAGTCAAATAGTCTGCTGCACGATACAGCAACGCATTTAAAAAAGTCAATTATTCGATTTCTGATACCAAAACAGTGTGTGAAACAGTTGGGGAGGGGGAGTGTACTCCAGGGAATTCCCTCCTTATAAAATTGTTTCCCTGGCGCGGATAAGAAAAATATTTTCCTATACAGGGAAAATTATTTTCCCTTCTAGAATTGTTGTAATTTACAACGAATGATGTTGCTGATATTCCCCACTTACAAGCTATTAAAAATGAAGCTTGACGCCTACTTCAGATGGAAAGCACTAGCTGAAAACTCCACCAGGTCATAGACGACTGAGATAAACTGTCAAAATCCAGATTTTCGGTATATCACAACATTTCGAATTGAACTTGGTGAACTTAATCTCGCACGAGGCACACATTGGAGACACAGAACACGCCACTTTGTTTGTAACCTATAAGCTAGTACGTATATTTGCCACAAATCACCAAAAGTGTCTTGTTCACTTAAGATTGTCCTTCCCCCCCCCCCCCCCCCCCGGGCCAAACCATCACCCGGCGTCGCACAGAAGAAAATTAATTTCACACCATCTGCCAGAGTAAAATGTTTTATTTTATTTTATTTATCAGCGTTTTTTTTTTTTTCCATAGCGGAGGCCAACCCAAGTATGCATAATTTCTTTCGCTCTATGGAGAGAGCCAAAAACTAAAAAAAAGTTACTTTGCTTATAAAGTGAAATGACAAATGTAAGCCGAGCAAAAAACGCCATAATGTCATCAACATTAACGGCTATCGTGAATATTTGGTTCGAACCAACTCTCTGCAGGTAGAATTTTTACAATTTGAGACAATTTTGCAAATGTTAAAATTATTTTAAAAAACTTAATGCAAATAATTTAGGTGTTCTAATGAAAGCACGGCAATCGTAGGACTGTAGGGGATTAAATAGAATAAGTTCTTGTACAGGAGAAATGTTATAATGATATATTGTTCTAACTTGATTAAGAAGTAATACACATTTTCTGCACAGAAAACAAGAAACATCCACAATTTGAAGACTGGAAAATACCATAATTACATAATGAGAAATATAAATTTTCAGAACAGATTTATATAATTTTAGAGTGCAAATATCACTTAATTAACATTTGGTAAGTTATATTAAACTCTGCCAAAAATGTTATAAAAGCAATGGAGTAAGTTGTAACTACTTCGAAACAAAGTTCTCACCTACTACTACTTCACGCTATTAAAAATATAAAAAAATCTGGTTCCTGGAAAATTAAATATTTCCAACGATATAGGTATTTTAGCATACTTTGAATATTATTTATTAACAAAATAGTTTAAATGCAAGATTTTTTTTTGCACTTGGTTGTTAACCATCGTTTTCAAATATAAATTTGGTTATCGTTAAATAAATATCAAAAGCGATTTAAATATTTTTTCATAATTTAATTTTTGCCTGTTTGATAAAATGTATAAGGCAATAAAACAGTTTAAGATTAATTATTTTAAGGTTAGATTTTTGTTGTTTGTTTAACAATTTCTCCCTTCTTTCGCGAAGGAAATGTTGGAAAATGACGTTGCAAGTATAATGAGTTCTGATCGGCTATCAGCAACTTTCGATCGAGCAGTCGGCTATCTAAAATCAAGTTCGCCGATCTGCGCATGCTCGACTGCACATCTGCTCATTGTGGACCGCGTCGCAGCGTTTGAAATACCCGGTTTCCTACGAAACTATTAAACATGCGTCCAGTGTGCTGGTCTACATAAAGAACACACTCTACGTACGAGAGCTGCTGAGTGCTTTCAAGACGCCAGGAACATTAGGAACACAATTTCAGAGCACTCCAAAAAAAAAAAAAAAAAGCTTTTTCAAAGTACTCTATCTGAAAATATACGCATCAGGTACATACAGAACTTCTCAAGGGATCTACAATGAACCTTCTTACAGACTTCCCTCCAAATAAAATAATAAGGTTATAGCTGAATGTCCCATACGTCCACGCAGCGCGACGAAAACACTGCACGCCAGTTCAGAGCATTGCACTTAGCGGCGATGGCGCACTTGATGTCCGTGGCAGTGTCGCCCTTATCGCCCCCCACGTTTCTCGATCTCGAAAGTGGAATAAAGTTCCAGGTACACTCTAGATATTTCTAATTATAATTTTGAAAAAAAAATAAATACATTTTGCCAGCACTGGGAATACAACACATCCCTTGTATTATTAATAACTCGCTACTTTAACCAGAAACCCGACATTTTCTTGGCAGTTGTTGTAGTTATCGTGGTTGTTGTAGTTGACGAGCTCAAGTTGTGTATTCTTCCGCCTTATTTAAAATCAACATTTCATTTCCAAGGGCATCATCATTTTATGCGTGCATCGGTCAAGTGAAACTGTGCACTTATTAGGAAAATAAACATATTATAAATATACTCATTTTTACACTTCGATGCGTTGAAAAAAACAGAAAGCGAAATAAATAATGTTATCACAAATGGTTACCAAACACGATTTTTCGACGATTAGATATGGAACTATTTTCCATCCATCGTTACCAACTTTACTGGGTGCATGTAACTCAGTGTGCCTTTTAAAATATATTCAGGCAAGGGCAGTGACTTTTTCTCGTGTTAATATCAATAGTTCTCACTTTACCGTGAACAGCCTTTACAAACACAGCCCTTGTAGTTTTACAAGAGAAATCTTCGTACTGTTACAAGCATTTGTAAAATTACAAACTCTCTCTCTCTCAGTAAAAATTACAGATTTTTTTTACAGTGTAGGTGGGAGCTTTATATCTAAGTATCGACTTCCATTGGCCGACTGCCTGACCGCTGACGTGCTCATTTTGGAATTGGCACAAGCAACGTTACTAATTTGTAACTGCCTGCCCTGCAGTGGCTACGTGAAAGCGAACGACTGGAATCTACTATTTTGCTACTGCGCTGCGCGTCTGATATCCTCTGAGCATAGGCATGCAACAAGGCGTTTGGTATTTGCCATTAACCTGCTCATGAGGTTTGAAATAATCTAGTAAATTTTTTTTTTTTACAAATAAAACTCTTAGCAAAATAACTGGATACGTTCGGTTATTTCCCGTGTGCTGCAAAACAAGTAGAATCGTGACCGGTTCTGGGGGGGGGGGGGTCTGTAAAAGAAAGCAATTCTAACACGTCTGTCGACATTCGCTTACTTCTACCGTTGCTACCGTTGCAAACGATTTACGTAATTCCATAAGCAGTGCTACCTGTCGGACCTGAACATTTTCCCTCGCAACACATGGACGTAAAATTCATAACTTTTTATTGCGGCGTCACAATTAAAAACTTTCCATCCGTGAAAGAAGCATTATAACATAAGGACCAAATTCGCATTAATTTCCCTCCATACAATATTGAAGAACGACGATAGTTTCAGAAACATCATAGACCCTGCACATTACGCTTGGCTTCCCCGCACGCCGGGTTACTGATTGTATCACAATAAAAATCTCTCACGAGAAGCGAAAGCTGCGATATCTTTACTGTTCTTGGGAAAACACTGTGAAATTTAACATGTGGAAGTTAACCCGCTCTCTAATCCCGAAACAGTGAAAAAACCACTGTTTCGTAGCAATGCCAACAACATAAATCGGCGGAAAGGGTTCCATATAGAGTAAGTGGAAAATAGCCGGTTGTTCCTCGGGAACAAGTTCACTGATTGAGGAAGTGTTACATTTAACTGCATGTGGCGAATTAAACATTGATTTATTGAATTTAGCCGAATCATTGTGAGAAATATAACTATTTCCGACAGTCACCGTTGACGTACAATTATACGTGAAAATTAAGTACTACTTAACCGGGATTCGAACACAAAGTACTTCACTGTAAGCTGTTGCCTTACTAATGAAGCTACCAATCCAGTGTTAACTAGGAGAGAAAAAATAGATATGTAATTATTTACTAAACCGAAAAAAAATACATAGCTCTAAATTATATGCAATTTATTTTCGTTTCTATTTCAATTGCTAACACCAGAGTTATTTATGTAGTGTTAATCAACGCACTCACTTCACCAATTTTCATACAGTTCAAACTACAAAATCGATTAAATTAATGTGAAATTGAATTGAAAGACTAAATGTTCATGTTACCTTTTCAAATGGTATTATTAAAGACAAGAACCACATTTAAGAAAAAGTATATTTTAATGCTTTCATTCCTCCACACGTGTATTTACTTTTTTATTCGCTTATCTATATTATCTTAAAACCTTCTATGAACTGACACGTACAAGAGCAATCATGGACCATACCACCGAGCGACAATGGCATAGTTGATTAACATGCAAGTGAAGAATGCCACGTATGCTTGTAAGTGAAAGAAAGCGGGTGCATTTTCACCGTTATCTCCAAATAAAGTGATTGGAAGTAACAGTATAGTCGGACATGCGTCATTTATTGATTGAAGCTATTTCAGGATAGAGTGTACGCCACAGAAATTTTCCTGCACGCAAATGATAAATTATCGACACAATTTATAAACAACTGATTTCTTGAGATCATTGTGCTATTGCCAATTTCTAACGACTTCGTTATAATGCACATAATCCTCGTGAAGAACATTCTTACCGCGGAAATTTCAGCCCATGCCATCCACCGGAAAGAGGGTAATTTGGGGGTTCCCCGTAAACCACATTTGCGAAACGAGCTAAATAATTAAGAAATCACGGAATTCATTCGTGGGTGAAAGGTCAATAACGCGATAAGTTGCACGTCAATCAAAGTTTGATCAAGTCGTTGGTGTTCAAGCATGGCGAACCGGGTTTCGTCCCAGTTGAATCCAGGTCTGCATGTTTGCTCATAGGAAACGTGGCTGACGTTACGTGTGCAATATAAACATTCTTGGAGGGAGCACCGATTCCCCCACGCCAAACAACTAGCTGTATTGCTTATCCATCTCAGGATCCTGTTTCATGTCATTCCTTCAAGACTTCCGCTCGCTTACGGGTTTCAAACCAACGAAGGTCGCCATTTGAACTTGTGCTTTTCTCATATTTTTACATTAAAAGGCATAACATTTGTCGGAAAATATGCAGAAAAATAATAAGAAGTAGGAATTTTTAAAGTCGCCATTGAATCTACAGAAGGGTAGTGGAAATATTTGTCGTCACAAATGACTAGAAATTTGTATTGGCCGTTAACGGTAAACTGACCAATTTTGAAAGCCTTGCTTGAAATATTCATGGCCTACTCTTTCACAATACGTAAAATTAACAGTTATATAGGCCTGATCACTTTATTCATGAGTCGGTCAAATGAAACAGTGAAATTATTACAAAATTAATTACTTAAACAATTTTCTATATTCTTAACTTTAAGCATATAAAAACACGAAAAAAAATAGTCAATTTCAATATTCACATGTGTTTACCTAGCACCTTTATACCGACGTTAAGACATGGAACTATTTTCTCTCTGTAGTTACCAACTTTGATGGGCGCAGCCACTAAAGAGTGGCCATTAAAATACATGCATTTAGTGGGAGTGATGATTTCAAAGGTTGGTTTCGAAATTCTTCAATTAACCGTGAACAGCTCATTTAATGAACAGAAGATGGACATATTTATGTTGATGGCTTAGCGTCATGTCGAAGTGAGGGATGGTGTGTGTCACTACGAACAGAACATAATGATCGGCTTGATGGGGAAAGGGAAAGGTTGTGGCCTGTTAGAAAGGAATCTGTCTATCTACTGTTAACAAACGAGCTATTAGAAGGCAAAACATGAGATCGATATGTCGTATGCCACGGCAATTGTCCCTGGTTGATTCGGGTTTACTTGAATCCATGAACTCAGGCGACACTCTTGACACGACGGCCCGTGTAAATACCATTGCCTGCACGATGCTGGATAAGGGTTGCCCCAAAATGTTTGCTCCCAACGATCTGACCACCATCAAAAGCGCTCAGATCGTGTTCCTTCCTCGTTATGTGTTCGACTGTTACTCATGCGGTCAGTATAAGATCTGATGACATCGTAGTCATTCATTGCGGGGCCCTACTGAAAACGGCAGGATGACCACTGCGCCATTTATCCAACACGTCGGGTGTCTAATTCAATTGCTCATGAGCATGCATTCTCTAAAGAATTCGTGACCATTCATGACCCTGCTCCACTGGAAGACTACGCAGTTATCTGGAATAGTGTATCGCCACGAATGACTCAGATATCATCAAACCAACTGACCGTCTGGGTGATAATCGAGCACAGAATGGAGGAAAATCCAGAGCTCAGCGCGGTTGATCGTGGCCAGATGGTTGGGGCCAAACGTATTGGGGCGTCCCTCTCCAATGTCTTGGAGGCAATGGGATTTCCACGGGCCATTGTGTAAAGATTGTTGTCTGCGTTCATGGATTCGGATAAATTTTGCAGCCACTAGGGACAACTGCCATGGAATACAACGCGTCGATGACAGGCGTCGCTGTCGGCTAGTTCGGTTGGTACCACAGTGTAGATAGGCCGCAGAGCAACACATCACTAGCCAAATAAAAGCTGGCCCACAACGAGCTGTGACCAGCCATACCACCTAGAACCATCTCCTCGCTATGGGGTACAGAGCCCGATGCCCCAATGAGGTACCTATGCTTACCACATGCCACCAGACTCTACGATTAACGAGAGTGGGGGAACTTCACCTTTAGAACCTCGAAACATGGAAAAAAGTTGCCTCGGCGCATGAATCGAGGTACACGTTGGTATACGTTAGTGGCAGGTTTGTCGCCAAACACGTAGGGGAGACACGATTCCATAAACTCTCGGTGGGACCCCGACCTCCACTTATACTTGAACCAGTGTCGCAACTGTCTCACCTGTTATGCCATTCGGCTCAACAACTAATATCGCATTTGTCCTGCCCTTCTCTACGCGTTCCCCAATCTTTGACCCTCCCTTAAAATGCGACCTTCTTAGTATTGCAATTTGCATGGTTAGCGGTTGTTAACAGTGATATGCAAACAGCAAAAATACCCCATCAGCGGGAGTTTAGTTTTTGTTCACAAACACAAATGAAGTTCGATTTAGTTCTACAAACTATTGATTTTATTCTATATGCTCTTCGCAGTAAAATGAGCACTTTTGAAAACCCTGGTTAAGATATACTTGTATGCACTTTGTGTATTCTTACACATTACGTAAGATTAACATTGTCATTGGCCTCATCATTTTATTCATGTGACAGTCAAGGGAAAATGTGAAATTATTAGTGAAGTAAATATTTTTCAAATCTGCTCATTTTTACTCTTCGGTGCATTTAAAGAAAAAAAGAAAGAGAAAGAAATAAAATAAATTATCAAAAACGGTTACCCAACAATTTTCATTCAATGTTAAGATGTGGAACTACTTTCCATCCATCGGTACCAACTTTACTGGGCGTATGTCACTCAGGGCGCCCATTAAAATATATGCAGGTAGGGCTAGTGACTTTTTTCTAAGGTTGATTTCAAAAGTGCTCACTTTATCCTGAACAGCCTTTAATAGCACATATGAAACACCCGTCCTTGCATTCCGGCACTGCTCCATGCTCGCTTCGCTTCACTCCCAAATGCATTGCAGCTTATTTGAAGAAAGCGTTTTTCGACGGAAAGGAAGCACATGCCAGATTATGACGGAATGGTACTCTCAAGACATCACGTACAAGGGAAAGACACTATTTTCATGCCGTCCGACATAGCTAAAACGGCTTTTCCAGATTGCTGTAGGATCTCAAGATATGCATACCGGACATGTGCGAAGCTACGATAGAGGCATTTATTGGACTTCGCTACAGAGTCGCGTCCAATAAAATGATAGGGGCGCCGATAAAGGCACGTCCAGGCGAGTCGTCGACGGAAAGACTGTACGCCAGTTGAATGCCTTGCACATAGAGGTGACACCCCAATGCACATATGCCGTACAGTGTCTTCCTAGGTGCAGCACACATTTTTGTCTTACTCACATTAAGGTTACTTCTACTCAGGTTGGGATGATCAATGTTAAAAATTTGGCAAAAAAAAAATTCTAATGTCGGCCATTTACCAGAATCTATTTATTTCGTACGTTAAGAAACAGGGTATTTCCAACAATTGTAAATCAAATATAAAATAACCTCGCAACTTTTGCAAGTAAAATCTTTCTATTTATTATTCACGTGGCATGAAATTGTAATTGAATGCTGCACTTTCGAACACTGCGCACATAGAGGTGGAAATTTTTCCGATCCCAAATTCTCCCATATTAAATAAAGTTTTGTTCCTAACCCGAATAGAACAAACCTTACTCATATGAACATACCCCTCACCTGGCGTAAGTCCTAAAAGCCGACCAAACCTCTCCGGCAAGCCTGGAGAATATTTCGTATAATTATATTAATATTATGTAGTTAGTGATTGGAGAGATTTGGGCGGCTATTAATCAGGGCCACTGATTTTTCGCGAGAAAAAAAAATCGAAGCGCACAGTAGACTTCAATATTGTATATACACCTCGGCTGTGGACATACCTCGATTGGCTGGTGGTGTTTCCGCATTTGACCGAGCCACTCAGAGTTTCGTACGTCGACACTGAACTCTCGTGATTCGTGCGCAAACAGTTAACATGGACCAGAACATGCTTCAGCCAATAAAAATTGCTGGACGACCCCACGGTGTTTTGAATTGTATCTTGTCTCGAAACCTTTTCGTGAAATATCACTGCCCTTAACCATAGAGATCTTGAGAGCCAATGAGGGTGAAGCGAGGTGAGCATGGAGCGACGGCGGAATGAAGGGGTGGTTAAACGGGAGATCCCCGGGAAAACCCGCCTATCAGTGGCGTCGTCCTGGAGGGACCCCGTAGAGCAGGGGTTCCCAAACTTTAGATTACTTCATCACGCCTTCCTCCTGCAAAAAAAAAAAAATTACCACGCCCTCCTGCCCCTCTAACCCCTCCTGTGACAAAACTTCATTATTATAAGAGTATGACAAAAACAAATAGAAGTCTCAAAAGTTTCATTTAATCATTAAAATTGAATGCTTATTGAACACAAACTGGTGTTGAACAAATCAATCAATGAGACGGATTAACTTGGATATTTTCAACAAGATTCCAAATTATTGGCTGAATAGAAGAAATTGCACAACATAAATAACCGGCAATATCGAGTTTGCTTCTGTACTTAGGCGCCCCCGCCCTTCTTAGCATGTCGTCACGCCTCCCTTGGGTGAAAAGGGGGGGGGGGGAGAGGGTGTGTCTACCACTTTGAAAATCAATGCCGTAGAGAATGGAACCCGGTTCGGCCCAGGTGGGAGGTGAGTAGTCTAACAATACAACAACGCGGTCCCACAATATGATGTAAAGTAAAGCTCCGAGGTAGCAGGGAGCCAGGTAGCGGTCAGCGGGCATGCCTTTGGAGGGGCAGGAGCCATGGTGAGAGGCGCTGAAGGGCGGGGCGCGTTGTGGCGTGTGTGTGTGTGGGTCTTGTTGGGCAAGAAACGCCATATCCTGTTCGCGGCCCACGGCCCGCCTGCTCCAGTTACGGAGAGACTGGTCGCCGAGCGGAGCCGAACAGCCGCGCGTCGCCCGAGCCAGATCGGTCGCCGCGCCAGTCACGACCGCGCTCTAGAGCTCCCGTGCGACCACCGCGCGATCACCGAGTCATACGCTGTTCACGGCAAACTGAGCACTTTTCAAAGCCCTGCAGTAGAAGACTATAGCAGATCTTGGCGCAACTCGATCATTTAACTAAGATCGAACCAATTTCGCGCTGAATTCAAACAAATTTCTAATTCCCGTCAAATTTTCCAAAGCGCAACTCACAATCAAAATCAATTTTCGACTTGTGTCCACTCTTTGTGTGAGGTTATTTTGAGACTAATTTTCGATCTAAATCATCATATTTCTGGTGAAATTACAAGGATTTTCGTACTTTTCTTGTGATATTATTCAAATTTAAAGTAAATATTTGCTTTTTGACCTAACTTTAGCCTCATTCACCCTGAAAATGGAACACTGATCAAAGGGTGGACAGTGAATGTTTCAGAAAAAAATGTGCGCTTAATTGAGAACGCAGATATGGGTCAAATTATATTGATTTTTGGGGTGAAACTGAAGAGACGAATCATGTTTTCAGAAAAAAAAATTGAGAAAATGATGTTTGAAAGTGAGAAATTTGCGTGAATTTTAGTTAAATTATTGAGTTGTCCCAATATATTCAAGAGTCTTCTACTTCCTGCATGTACTGAAACGTTTTCTGTGAAATAGTTTGCGCGTAACAGCGTATCTCGGTAAATAAAATTTCTGGAACTATTAATTTTTTCCAGAAAAGACAAAAAAATATTATCGATGCCCCTATTTTTTTTTCTTTTGTCATATTAAGTGTATTCTTGGAGAAAAAAAAATTGGTGAAAATGGCAAAATATCGCATTTATAAAACTTGCCTATGCGGTTTCCTTAAGCGGCAAGAGAAAAGTACAAATATGCGGACGTAGTTTAATCTGTGGGCTTCCATCGCGTGAAATAGAACCCCACTGCTAGAGATCTAATTTGCACAGTACAGTGTTACGACGGAAACATTACACGCCTTGTGCGTAGGAGCCACGAGGCGCTAGGCGTGCGTGGAACTGTCGCCCGTATCGCTCCCTCGATTCTTGATCTTGGCTTAAGATCTACTTGTATGTTCGTTGTGCCTTCTTCCGCCATATGTACAATTAACCCTTGGACCTTATCACTTTATTCATGCCTCGGTCAAGTGAAACTGTGAAATTATTCGAAATGTAAATATTTTACAAATATGCTAATTTTTAAACTTAGGTGCATGCATTATAACAACAGGAAGCGAAGGAAATAATTTAAGTTTTCACAAATTGCAAACCAACACTTTTAATTCAACTTTAAAGCACGGAACTACGTTCCCCTCCATCGTTACCAACTTTACTGGGCGCATGTCACTCAGTGCGCCCGTTAAATAACACGCATGCAGGAGCAGTGACATTTTTTAATGGTTGATTTAAAAAAATTGTTCACTTTATCTTGAACAGCCTTTACCACTTCGCGCGGCCAAGTCTTACCTTCCCCCACCGTATAGGATTGTTGGTTTTTATAGCTCGTTTATATATATTTTTTTTAAAGAAAATATTCCGAAAATACATACCTGTGTAGACCAAACTATACGCTGCTCGCAGTAAACTGAGCTTCTGAAAGCCCTCTATGAGGTCTACTTGTATGCACTTTGTGTATTCTTCCGCAGCCTAGAGCTATTCACACCATGGTCTTTTCAAAGGTTTCTTCACACTTCTGGAGCCAAACGTTAGAAAAATCTCCCCATATATGACGTGTCTTGTTTTTTCCTAAATACCTCATATAGCACAACCATTGTACACTTCTGTTAAGATGAAAGTTTCCTAATTTTTTGTTAAATTGAACAATTACTAATATTTAATATCTAAATTTTTATATTTTGTTAAAGGGCCTCGTAAGAGAAAAAACTAATTAAGTTCACGTCCGACGTAAGACAGCATTGCGACGGAAAATAGCATAAACAGGCCTCGCACGTAATCTGTTTCCTCAGAATACTAAGGCCGTGTCCGAATTCAAGTATATACTTGTGTACTCGTTTCCTTGCATACTATACTTACCCTTGGCACCAAACTTGATTAATTCGCAACAGACAGTCTTGTTGGCTTCGGTAACATCTATTAGCCAGCTGATCACAAAAAAATAGATAATTGCATAAAGTTTTAGGGTTAAATATAGGATTAAATAATGTTTCAATTTGATTTGCATAACTATTGTTGTCTTGCTGACTGTACGGTAGTTTGCCATTTGGATTGCTTGTTTTTCCGTAGCTTTTGTAGGCTGTGAACATTGACCTAGTGCGACCTTACTTTAAGGTACACCTTGCGATAATTATTTACCCAGTTCAAAATTCCTAGCTACCAAGCAGTAAGGCCGCTCTACTAAAATTTAAATAAAATAATTACGTCGCATATCAATAGCAACCTACAAATTGCTCCTCAAAATTGCGGCACATTTACTGCAAGTACTCGAGAAGTATACATCTTCATATCCTTTCATACTTCACTTACAATTCGGACAGCACTTGTGATGTCACTTCCGGGGACAGGTACGCACAAGTATGCAGTTCAGGCGAATTCGGAGACAGCCTAAGCGGAAAATATAGAGTTTGAATACAGAAGTGTGTTCAGAAAAGATACAAAATTTTCGCTGTAGTTTAAAACCCTTTTTTTTTTTTTTTAGAGAAGCATAAAGCGGGCTACGTAGGAGCGATTCTTGCTGATTTTTAAACATCTGTGTTTCAATAACCATGGATTCGGCGACTAAATATCGACATTATTGTTTGTCCTGAAAAGAGATCGGCATTAAAATATGCCACAGGATTTTAAAAAAATTAGGTTAAACACAACTGCATATAATGTAACCCACACGCGCTCATGTAACAACTTGGGACGCCGCTGAAATGAAACATTACCCCGCCATGCTGAATTATTGGCTTCTATAGTTCTTTCGTATTTTTAAAAAGTTTGTATTAAAAGTGTGAAAAATCCGTGAATGGACTATAACCTCAGGAATTTCCGAATGTAGCACATTGCGTCTACTTCTAAGAATTCACGTAACTGTACTCATTACTTACTAAACTTCGAATATAATGTTCTACAGTAGAGTTAATTAGAAGTTGTAGGATATTGCGACAAGAACTCTAATTCATTAACGGTTAGATTATGTGTATAAAACAACACATAGTGATAAACGTCGTGATTAAAATAACGATTAGGCTCTTTCTGATATTAGGTAATGTATTACTATGAACGGAAAAGCCTACATTCGTAGATCAACAAAGCTAACCCTCGATGGCTTAAGAAAAGGCTTTATTGCGAATGCGCTTCCATCGAAAATAAACTATTTAGAAACACTGGTGTACATATTTTTTAAATCTTTTAAACCAAATAAATTTTAATTAAATTAATATCGCACAAGTACTCCAACAAAAGTAGGCTACGGCGACTGCAAACGTAGTTATGATGTAGCACTTGCAAGAATTATATCCAAGCAACGCCGGGTAATTCAGGTATTTAAAATAATAAATGTTGGGTTCTTGACTGTCACTTAGCTCGGTAATGCGTATCGCATCCCAAGGGCATTGCAAAGGAAAACGTAATTCATAATTGCGAATTTTATGCGCAAACCCTAGATGTTGATTTCGCTTTCGGTAAAAGAATACGCAAAGTACATGCAGGTAGATCTTGAGCAGGGCTCTTGAAAGCGCTCTGCTTGATGCGAACAGCCTGCAACTGCGGACGCACGCGCAATGGATTCTCGCTGGGAACATTAAGGGTCCTATGTACTCAAACGTTTTCTGTGAAATCGTTGTTTGCGCCTAAACGCGTGTCTCTGTAAATTAATGTTCTGGAAATACGAAGTTTCGCCAGGAAGGATAAAAAAAAAAAAAAAAAACTATTGTCTATACCGCTCTCTTTTTACTTCTGCCATATTAAGTGTATTAATAGAGGAAAAGAATCCTGAAAGTGGTCAAATATCGCATTTTTAAAGCTTGCCTATGATGTTCCTTTAAGCGACGAGAGAAAAGTACGATTATACGCAGAGAGTTTGTTATGTGTACTTTCATTGTGTGTAATAAAACCCTACAATTACAGATCTAGTTTACATAGTAAAGCGTTAGGACGGAAACACTGCACAGCTTGCGTGTAGGAGCGATGAGGCGCTAGGAGTGCGTGCTAGTGTCGCCCTTGGCCTTGAACGTGCAGGTTTAAGGAAGTGAAGATATTTCGACGACTCTTAACATCGAGGTCTTGGGAGCCGATGAGGGTGAGTTGGGTGAGTATGGAGCAGCGACGTAATGAAGGGGCGGGGGAAACGGGAGATCCCCTTGAAAACCCGCCGACCTGCGGCATCCGGAGTGACCCGGCCTTGGTTGGAGGCGAGCATGCTAACCGCTCAGTCACCGTGCCCCCCCCCCTCACCACCCGGGAACGTTAAGTTTCCAACACTTTGCAATTCAATCGAAGCATCAGGTGGTCTGGTCAGGAGTGAAGCGCTGCAGAATAATTAATCATACAGTTGCGGAAACTGCAGTCAGCGTCGCCGTACTCCGACAGGACGACCCCCCGTACGCCTTGGCAACATGGCGACTGGTATATCGCCTATCATAGCCGAATGATCAACATGCCTTGTACAGTTAGCACCAAACACAAACGTAAAAATTAACTGTAAAAAAAACCCTTTTAAAACCATGCTTTTATTTATAAATATACTAAAACCTAAGAATATTGATAAAAGAAGTTACAGAATTAGTATAAGTTGTAAGACGTCGTCGAACGGCCGTTATAATCTTTACTACAAATTAATATATTTTTCGATTCATATTTAGTATATAAAATATTGGCACAATATAGAACATATACCTCATTTACGTAAGCCTAGTAAGCACATATCTTGCGTAAGTCTCTTAACTATCCGCGCTAAGCTTTTATGTAATAAATATAAATTGATACAAAAATATTAATTTGTAGTAAAATTTATTACGGTTGTTCGACAAGGTCTTACAAGTTCTACAAATTCTGCAACTTCTCCTATAGTAATTTTGATCTTTTTAGTTCATTTATAGATAAAAGCGTGGTTTCAAAAGATTTTTTTTCAGTTAATTTATATTTCACTTTCTAGTCCCACCTATTTATACACGTAGACTATTTATACATTCACAGACTGGCGATCTGGCGTTTTTTTTTTTTTTTTTTTTTTTTTTTTTTGCGGGAAGTTGAACCGGCACGCTGAATATTCATTATTCATCTTACACGTCTGTGTACGTCGATGTATTTGACAGTTCAGTACGAGCTCACGCAGATCGGAATATTCAAGTGGTATTTCACATACACACGCGCCGCCTGTCTTTGAATTCCTTCTTGTGTCTCAAAGTTTGGATGGTCTTTTACCCACACAACCATGTGTAAATGGGGACTTCCCCCGGGACTGAAACCCTACACGCCACCAGTAATCGACCAATTGTCCACCAAATACATCGTTGATTGCTAGTGATTCGGTGTGCGCCGGACAGACACCTCACAAGCCACCTATCGTACATAAAACAAGTGAAGTTAAATAAAAACTTGTAAAAACATCTCGCGTTAGGGTAAGATGAATTCTACTCTGGTTAGAAACAAAATGGGTTTTCTTAAGCCCCTGTCGCACTGACAAATTTTCCCCTCAAATTGCTTCCAATAAGTTTGGTCAAATATAGTTGGGCAGTTATGACGTCATCGAAACGTCACAAACGTATCCATATTTGTCTGAAAAAAGCTGGATGGCTTCAGTTTACATCAAGCGTTTGAGAATTGGACGGGTTAAAATTTATTTGAAGTTTGGCGGTCTCAGCCGATCGGAATCCTGCGCGACAAATATGGATGTCAAGAAACTTTAAAATAAAGAACAATTGTTGGAAATGAAGTAGGTTCGGAAGATAATTGATTTACGTAGAAGCTGTCTGGTCCTGAATGCTATTTTAGTGGAATATTACACTGAACATTACGAACTCGCATGTATTAAATTTCGTTGTGCAGTTAAGATCTATGAAAAACGAAATTTTGATTTAGTAATGAAGCGAAAATTAATTACAACATTCCTTCCAGTTCTTCCTGTAATGGACTGCATGGAAAAAGAGAATCAATATCTCACTATAAAATTATTCTTAATAATAATTCTGATTAGATTATCCAGGAAAAAAAATGACATTTTCACACAAATTCAAATTTATTTGATCAAATTTGTTGGAAGGAAAAATTTGATGACAGTATTTTTATTATTTCAAATTTTAGTGTCAAATATAGTTGAAGGCTAAATTTTGACACTGTGACAGGGGCTTTATAGGCGAGTTTGGCATAGAGACGATTTCCACAGCTAGGTGCGCAGTGTTCAAAATAAATCACCATTACTCTTCCATTCTCTTTATAGGCGAGAATGGTTTAATTAGTTACGTAGTAAATATATTTTTGGTTTTATGGTTACTGCAATTACTTTGTTCTTTTTTAATGTAGAAAATTTTTATTTTCCAAACTTAAAGCACAGAACTTCCTAACCTGGGTAGAATCAACCTTAGCTTAGAGTATGCGCTTTATTACCAATCTTTGAAAAAATAATAACTGACCACGTACCATCTACTTTTGCGCTGAGTATACACTGTCATGCCCGTTGCCCGTTAAGTTGGCAACACACCTATAAGGATAATTTTACGACTTGGCGTTGCATTGGAAGTGTAATGACTAAATCCATGGAGGTAGGAATAACAGGAGATGTCATGCAGTGACGTCATTGAAGAGGCATTTTCGTCCATCGCCATGGTGTGATACCCAAAACAATGGAAATGTTAAGGCACGTTTATGTATTCAATCCCTATAATAAAATGTAGAAGTTTTTTTAAACAAATAACAACTGTCGAAGGTAAACTTTCAGTCTAAGAAGCCACATGCTATGAAGCTGTGCCATGCTATGGCATTTAATATTTTCTTTTGCCTCTTAAATTGTTTTTCTAACGATTTAAACTTGTTTTCCAAAGCCTGTTTTTATTTTGCTTCCTTGTTTCTTTTCGGGAGACTACTTTTGTATAAAGATAAATTTTAAATTTGTTTGAAACTGATTTTTGATGCTTATTCCTCTTAAAACTGAGCAGACTATAAGTTCGTAAACCAATTAACCTTGTTTACTTTTTAATTAATTTGTAAATGCCGCAAACGGCACTGAAAAGAAATGTTTATTATTATCTTTGGTAATATTTAATATTCGGATCTTTATTAGAAGGCTCTACAACATATTTGACATTTGTTTGCCGCTGCGATAGAGAGCAGCACTTGTTTTGTAATAAGTCAAATAACTAATAAAAACTTTCGTTATGTTTTAATATTGTGTGATTATTGTTCGTTGTATTTCTGTAATCCTTTTTTTTTTTTAGTCAACTTCTCATGTCATTGTTTTTTATTACGTTTATTATTTTGTAAATCTAAAATATGGTCACGGAATTTCACAATGCATTTTGCGCCCTTGGTATGGTGTTTCGAAATGTATCAATTAGCCATATCGCGACTTTTGGAACTTTGCTCAAGCCACTCCATGAACAAAGGAATTTGCTAACCCTTTCTTCTTCCTCCAGGTTCCAACATGTTGTGAGTGCTAAAAATTAACCGCTAAGTTTTTTCACCGTTTATATTATGTGAAAGTTCCATACTGCCGCTTAGGTAAGTGGAATCTTTGTAACTTTTATTGCTCTCACCTATGATAGTGTTTGTAACGAAACTTATAATGTTTTTAAATTATTTGTTTTGATATTTCTTAGTGCGGTCCAAGTCTACCCCAGGTAAATGTAACCGAGTTCCCATGTGTAGTTCAACCTTACCTGCCTGCCTCTTGCGGCATCTTTCTTGGACAACATGTGCTAAATTTGCCGAGCTGTGTGTGAGTGTCGCTGCCCACGCCGAATTTTCGTCCAAAACCTCATGGTCAGAACTTTCTAATTTTTTTGCATGCTCCTTGTGCATGATGTGACGACTTAAACTTCAAGCATGGCCGTTACTGGAATTTAAAACACAGAATAAATTTATCGCGCTTGCTTTGCGAAATTTCTGGACAAAATGTGATACTAAATTTTTTTATTTGATGTTTTTGTAATAACGAAGTAGCTTATCTGTTTAAAATAATGAAACAACCCTGGTTCCAAAAAGGAATATCGTAAAAAGAAGATTAAAAGTATCATTTATTTTGTGTGTTAACTTAAATGTTAATATTTAACCATGTGTGAATCATAACAAATGATATCGGGTGCATCCTCTTTTCAAAATAACTCTATGGAATTAAAAAATACATATAAACAAATCATATTAATGTTAAATAATATTCCCAGCGGCGGAGAGAGCGGAAGATCCTAGTGGAGTAAACCACGAATAAAAATCAAAATTTCGGACTAACAATCCTATCATATCTTGGAATTTATTTCCTACCCTGTACAATGTACAATTTCAATTGCAGAACGGAAAGTCCGCTGAAAGAAAGCACTATCCCAGGTGGTAACTCGGAAGAGGAATCCAAGAATTTCCTTATTCAATGCATCATGACTTATGGTTCTGGGGAGTCCCAACATCTGCAATAAGGATGAGTCGGAGCATCCTTGGTATCCTTGCAAACTCAAGTTCAAGAAGAATTCTTTGCAGGCACTTTGAATGTAAATTCCTTACTACAAACTGGTAAATAGAAAGAACTTTAAATTCTCTTAGATAAACATGAACTACAAATCATATCAGTGTACGAAACAAGATTTCTGGACGAAAATGTTACAGATACCAAAGCCATAGAATATTTAACGGTAAACCAGCAATCAAGATTATGAAAGGAATGCCACTACTTTGCACTGCCTTCTATGTTCATAAAAATTTAGTAGATAATGTAACAGAATTCAAATCTAGTTCAGAAAGAATATTTCTCCTCACAATTCAATTCAAGAATAAAACAATATATCTTTGTTAATTGCCATGCACCAATAAACGAAGACAACAAGACAAATCCGAGTAAACTAAAATAATTCTTGGAACTTCTGGAAGAGGAAATATCTAAAATCCCAGAATTTAATGCCCTGATACTACTGGGGGATGTTAATGCACAAATAGGGAGAGAACTAGAAGTCACCTACTGTTTTTCGAAAAACAGTAGGTGACTTTCCAGCACATAAATGAACAAATAAAAATGGCATAAGGCTAATTAGTCTCTGTAAACTGTTTCCATAGAAATTAATGTCGACTTTCTTCAGGAAATTACCAAGAATAGCTAAAACATGGATATCTCCTTATCCAATGTTAGGAGAGTTCCAGTTGGATCATGTGGCTGTTTCTCAAAGGAATATTAAAGAAATTATGAATGTAAAAGTAATAAGAAATAGATCAATTGACTCAGCACTACCTCTCAAAAATTAAGCTCAAACTTCTCCCTCATAAAAATAAAAAAAGACAACAAAAATTAATTAAATACAACATAGACAGGCTCAACATAACACAAGAAACAATAAAATATTTTCAGCAACAAATTCAAATAACTAAATCAGATAAATGGCAGGAATTGTCCAAAGAAATAAACAGTGCAGCGAAGAAGTTATTCGGGTCTGCGAAAATGAAAAAGAAAGTCTGGTGGAATAAAAACTGTGAAGAGGCGCTTACAGAAAGAACAAAACCTTGGAAAAAATGCAAATGCTCTGGAAAGAATGAACACTTTGATCAATTTAAGCAACAAAGAAAATGAACAGCAAGAATAATAAAGAGTATTAAACGATCCTTTGAAAAGTCACGACTTATTGACATACAAGATAACTTTGTTAAAAATAAATCCCGGAATTTCTATCAGTTGTTTAAAAATAACCTAAAAGGCTATCAAGTGCCTAGCATTTGTTTCAGAGATGAAAATGGTAAAATGGGTTGAACCAATACCGAGAATTGTAGAATCCTAAGGAAGTACTTCGATAAACTTCTGAACTGTGAAGAACCGAACTACAAGGTAGAATTCCCAGAGATCCATGAAAACTTAGAAACAGAGCCACCACCTACTATTGAAGAAATTTAAAAAGCAATTAAATCCCTAAAAAAAACAACAAAGCCAGTGGAGAAGACTCCATTACAGCTGAACTTATAAAATGGTCTCAGTCAAAAATCATTGATAAACTTCAAATCATCTTTGAAGAAATTTTAAAAACGGAAAGGACCCCGGAAGAATGGGAAGTGGCTCTTATACATCCTTTGCATAAGAAAGGTAACAAGAAAGATGTCAATAACTATAGAGGTATATCCCATTTGCCAGTGGCTTACAAGATATTCTCAAAAATATTACTAAACAGGGTAGAAGAAACAGTCATTTGGGTGAATATCAGAGTGGATTTAGAAAGGGCAGATTTGGCTCAGAACAGATTTTCAACCTGAAGTCCATAGTCCGTCACAGAATCACGAACTCCAAAAACATAGTAGTAACATTTATAGATTTTAAAAAGGCTTTTGATTCCGTTGATAGAGAAACTCTAAATAAAGTAATCCGAGAATTTGGAGTTAAATCTAAATTAGCAAATCTAGTTCGTGAAACCCTCACAGACACCTTATCAAAAGTAAAATTTCAGGACGAAATATCTAAACCATTCAAAATAAATACAGGTATAAAGTAGATGTTTATTGCAGATATTTGCGCAACTCAATAATTTAACTAAAAATCAACCAATTTCACGCTAAATTCAAACACATTTCTAATTCCCTGTAAAATTTTTCAAAGCACAACTCAAAATACTTTTGTTCACTCTTTGTGTGTGGTTCTTTAAAGACTCATTTTCGAGCTAAATCATCATATTTTTGATAAAATTCCAAGAATTTTCATACTTTTATTGTGATATCATGTGTAAATACTTGCCTTTTTGACCTAATTTTAGCATCATTCACCATGAAAATGGACCACTGATCAAAGAGTGAACTTGGTATGTTTTTAAAAAACGTGCGCTGGATTGAGAATGAAGATTTGGGTCAAATTATCTTGATTTTGGGTATGAAATCGAAGAGATGTATCATGTTTTCAGAGGAGATTGAAAAATTGTTGCTTAAAAGTTATAAATTTGGGTGAATTTTAGTTAAATTATTGAGTTGCGCCAATATCTGCTGTAGTCTTCTACTGTGTAAGGCAAGGTGATAGGTTGTCTCCAGTACTCTTCAACTGCATCTTGGAGAAAATATTAAGAGTATGGAATGAAAAACTAAAAGAACACAAGCCATCACCGATAACGCTGGGGAGAAAGAACAAGGGTGTTGAAATAAACTGTCTAGCATTTGCAGACGATTTTGTCATACTTTCTGAAAACTTAACAAACGTAGCAATACAAGACAATCTCATATAAGAAATAGCCAACAAAACGGGTTTAAGAATGTCTGTAGAAAAAAACAAAATTTATGACAAATATGAAAAATGCTCCAGAAATCCTAGCAACAGATATTGGTCAAATAAAGAGAGTGAATAAGTTCAAATATTTGGGGGAAATAATTCAGGAAAATGGTTTGGAAAAATTCGCGGTAGATGAAAGATACGCAAGATGGACAGAGCATATGGCATAACCAGGAATATCTACAACAAAAAATGTTTATCTAAAAATCTGAAAATACAGCACTACATCACAGTAGTCAAACCGGAATGTCTTTAAGCAAGTGAATGTTTAGTACTGAATTACAAGTTATGTAAATTAGAAGTACTAGAAAGAATAATTATACATCAAATACTTGGTCCACTAAAAACTACAGAATTCTGGAAATTAAAAAGTAATGATGAAATATATCGCAACATAGAAAACATAACAGAAACAATACGGAAGAGACTATTGCTATTTTTTGGACATTTCTATAGAATGGATGGCAACAGGTTAACCAAACGGATCTTCAAATATCTTTGGAACAAGAAATAAACAAGAACCTGGATTCAGGAAGTTAAGAAAGATTTGGAAAGAAACAATATAAGTGAAGAAGAAGCAACAGAGAGAAATTTTTAAGAAAAAAGTGTTTAAAATGGAAGGATTCCAAGGCAGGAAGGAAAAGAAAACGGACTTGAAATTGTCCCAGGAGAGGGAAAAGATACATAGTGAGAAGATGAAGGAGTGCTGGAGGAAGAGGAAGAAGAAGGAACAACAAAGGATGAAGCATTGAAATTCGTTTGTGATCCCTAGAAGACAATAACGGGAAAAGAAGAAGAAGAATTAATACTCTTATTACTGCATGTTTTAAGTTATTGAATTGAAACGTTGTTTTTGTTGTTAAATATTTGTACTCCACAAATGGTGAGGGAAAGAAAAAATTAACCTTTTTAAATGTTAATATAGTTATTCATTTGTAAAGTTTCCCTTTTAATTATCATCTGCGTTGAATTGAAGCATGCCTGCAAACTTTCTTCTACAATATCACTTGATAACAAAGCTAATAATAATTTAATCTGTGTAATGCTATATGTTGTTGGTTTTACATAGGAGTGCCCGGCTTATCAGCAAGGACGTGAGTAAATTTATTTTGGGCTGTGCGCTGTGTTTGATATAACTTATTTATTTACAACACCAAAGAGTTTCATTTGAGCGGAGAATTACTTTTCTTTCCATGTTCTCCTCTGGGGCACCTTGGCGCTAGGTTGAGAGTCCCTCAGTTCGGGCGATTTCCTTGGCAGTTTTCTCTCTGGGCTCTTAGCCTGGGTGCTGAGTGGTGGCTCAAAACAATATTTTCATTATAATTTCGACAGGTTAGCTTATCAATGTTTTGGGTGCCACAACATGGTGGGCAGGATTCATCATTTTATCAAGCACATCCGCAGACAAGGCCATCCCTTAATTAAATATATGGTTACTGAAGTAAGTGTTTCTTGTAATATACCCATAAGAACACGGATTTAAATATCAGTAACAATCTACATCGTTAAATACCCCACGATTTCATTTTAATGGCGGCCGCGGTGGTTGAGCGATTATCACGCCCACCTCTCACCAAGAAGAACAGGGCTCAATCCCCGGCCGGGTCACCGGATTTTCGCAAGTGGGAATCGTGCTGGACGATCGGGGAACTCCTGTTTCTCCCGCCCCTTCATTCCGGCGCTGCTCCATTCTTACCTCAATTACCCTCATCGGCTCTGAAGACCGCCCAAATCTCTTCACACACTCTTCGCTCGTTTTAATGACGCGAGGTCAACGCGCAGTCGATCAAAGGCATGCGGACACTTGCGTCAAAAACACCGAACACACCTTTACGTTCTGCACGGGTGTCCATTCCGTATGTTTTTTTTTTTTCCTTCCCAACGAGATGTTTGTTTGTGTGAGTGTGGCACTAAGGGCGACGCCAGATGGAGCATTCAGTATTTTCTCGTCTCTATGCGCATGGTTATCCGGCGTGCAACTATGTGAATTAGAACGCTCTATATAAAGCATACTACGGAAGAATAACGCTAATATGGCCTAAATCCGGTAGGTATAAACGCCACCGTATTCGAGACAATTTTCAAACACCACGTGGCGAAATAATGGTATAACGACGATAGCCCCGATGACACATCGGACTACGGGAACAAAACAGTTTATCAATAGTTTCTCCAAGAGGCGGAAAGTAATAACACGTTTATATTACTGTATCACTAATAAAGGCATGTCATACCCCGGAAAAGCTGTCTGGGCGACGTTCCAATACGTTACTCCTAGAGTAAAGCAACAGAGAGAAGCAGCTGAGGAAATCAAGCGTAAACGTGGTTTTGGAACTAGCATGATGTAAACGGCATTCTATGTTTACAAATATGTACTGATTAAGCAATGAATGTAAATTCCAAAAGAATTCTTTCTTTTCCAAAAAATTGGTTGCAAACATAGTCAGATTTTCTCACTATAAGTTAATCTAATAAATTTAAACTAAAAATGCAACCTTTATACGAGTTAACTTTTAAATTAAAATACTAATTGTATCACTTATCGTTTGTAATTTTCCCGTGAGTGCCTGTGAACAGAATGTCTACATTTCCTTTCAGATTGTTGAAGTCTACTAAACCTCCCATCAATTTCAGGTTAACTTTCGTTAATTGTTGAAATAGTTCACGTAATAATTTTACCCAGGCAAGATGCTCAGAGTAATATCTCTGCATTTTTGGGACACTGAAAACAGCAAGTAACACATTTGCTCTAAGTGTTTTCGAACCACCAAAGAGAAAAGTTTACTCGCAGAGTAATGTTTTGGAACTCCTCCTCTGTGTGCAGCCATGCCACTGAGACGAGATGATGCTGCCTTGGGTGCAGCACGATCGTGCACGACCGAGTTTCAGCATAAGGTGTGTGAGCAGATATGAATATTAATACAACAGTAAAACGTGGAAACTATCTAATGCAATATACCTCCGCGCTTTATAGGAAATGTAATTGTATAACAATTCTGTAAATCAAATGTAATTATAAAGACTATTCGCCTCCCACCCAGGGGAAACCGGGTTCGATTACCGGCTGTGATGCTCCCGGATTTTCGCATGTATGAATCGTGCCTGACGATGTCGCTGGTCGGCGGGTTTTCTCGAGGATCTCCCTTTTCCTCCCGGCCTTGCATTCAGGCGTTGCTCCATTCTCACCTCGCTTCACCCTCATCGGCTTTCAAGTCGGTGTTTTGAGCCCCATAATTCTCTCCATTTTACTCATGTCTCAACTCTACCTCAGTTGGGAAACCAAGTGAAAATTTTCAGCTTTCTTGTAATATTATTAACTAGCTGATCCCGGCGAACGTTGTTCCACCTCTTTTGCGTTCAATTTTGGCTTCTCAATGTGTCCTCTCTATTACGTCTGGTACGTCGACCTATGTTTGACCGCGGTATCGCTGGAATTTTTCTCTTTTAGATCAACAAACATTTCCTGAAATGACCCCAGAGTCACCTATCGGAATGAAACATAACTAAAAACCTTACTAGCCATGTCAATAACATATTGTGAGAATATGGTCTCAATAGATCAACAAACAGTTCCTGCAAGTATAAGAAAAATCGGTGTACAAATATAGAATTTAGACTCCAGCGCCACCTATAGGAACCTAACCTACCGAATTCAAAATACAATAAAACAATGTGTTTTACGTCAACAAACATTTCCTGCAAGCATGAGCAAAATCGGCCCATAAATATAGACGTTAGACTCCAGCGCCACCTATCGGAATGAAACATGACTAAAAACCTTACTCGCTACCTCAGTAACATATGGTGTGGATATGGTCTCAATTGGCGCAGTGGTTTGTCAGTGATGGTGCGGTTTAGTCACGCAGAAAGGATTTTATATATAAAAATAACTGTTGGAAACAGTGCATAATAGATACATATTCAATAAAGAGATAGGCCCTACTTCATAGAGATCTCCGAGAAGACCTGCCAACCAGTGGCTTCGTCCAGCACGATTCCCACATGTGAAACTCTGGGGACGACCCCACCGGGAATCGAACCCGGTTCGCCTTGGTGGGAGGTGAGTAATCTAACCACAACGCCAATGCGACACCAGCAAGGAAGAGAAAACAAATGTCCCGCCCTCCGCTCTTCTAATAAAAGACAATAGGGCACATTAATTCCGTGAGCAGCCACCAGAATGAATACCTCAAAATAAAATTCAAGGAAAACTAATCGTCATGGCCAAGCAATGAAACAGTGATAGGCCGCCAGCCAAAAAAATTATAAGGCAATTAATATTATAGTTGTGTTCATATCGCTACACTTCTAGCAGTCACCTCAAAGAATTTTTAAAAAATTTCTATCGAAAAATGAGATAGTCATATACCTAAGTCCTACAAAATAATCCATACTTGGTTCGTTAAAAAAATTAAGAGGAAATTCTGGTTTATCTAATTTACGTGAAGTGCATGTGTTTCCATACGGAAAGAGTTTGTAAGTATGCGTAAAAAGTTTTGTATATTATTTTTGTGCTATCTCCACAACTCGGAGTAAAATTAACAAGTGATCGTGAGTTAGTAGGCCTATATTACAAAGTGATATGAATGTATATTTTAATATTTCTATCGGTCATATCAATTTTCAGGAACTGCTTATACAGTCTAACTAATCAAGGTATATTTATCTACAAGAAATTCTTACAATACGGTCGTTTGTAATCAATACTTACTCTGGAATAAACCCTGGACGTCAGTAAGACAATTTTATAGTTTTATATTCTTTATGTCTACTTAACTGAAACGGTGGGCTTATTTTCTTAATACAAAACACACGAAAGTTATTTTCGCTTTATTTGTATTTAATAATTTAGAAATAATATTAACAACATTGAGCTACAAAATAAAAAAAATACATCCCTAATTTTCAAAAATGCATTTAGGCTTGAGCTAGATGCAAGATTAAAAAAAATAATCCTTGAACTTTATGTTTGTGAATGAAATGCAACAGCCATCGTTTCTGACTTTGCAGATTAACCCACTGAATTGCCATTTCTTGCTGACGACTAGCATTCTACATTTTCTGGACAACAGGCCCAGCGAAGATGCTCAGCTTGCAGTTTGCGAGATTTTCAGTCTTTCCCATTAATAAAGTTCAGTAAACCACATATATTTATTGGGCGATATTTTAGCTAAGATTCTCAATGTAATAATTTTCTTGCGTTGATGAACAATATCTTAAAGTATGCGATATGACGGTCACGCTAAACAAGGTGGTATAATATATCAGTCTCCTCTATGGAGTTTAAAGTTGTTCACAATATTTACTTATAACTGTGATACACAACTGAAACGTTAATTATTAATAGTATGTAGACAAAACCAAATTATTTTCACGTAGCCATAATAAACTATCTACCAAAAAGTAATTGGGCACCCGTGAAGTACGTCAGTTGACTTGTGCTTTACGGCCCTCAGCGTAGGACCGCTGGTGTTTGTCCGTGGTAGCATGAACACAGAGGCCTATTGTAACATTCTGGATAATGAAATGCTCCCAACATTGTGGCGTTTTTACAGAATGGACACGTGTTACTTCTAGGATGACAATGCCAGGTGCCATGTTTCAAGGACTACTATGCAGTGACACGCCGACAATTAATGTTCGCCGATTGGACTGGCCCGCCCAGAGCCCCGACTTCAAGCCTATAGAACATTTTTTTTGGGACGAATTGGATCGCCGGGTGAGGGCTAGTCAGGCGCGGGCAAAATCCATTGCTCAACTCATGGAATGGTTGCATGAGGAATGGCGACAAATCCCCGTGGATGTCCTGCCTGCAAACATTCGTAGAGAGCATGCCAGACAGGGTGGCTGCTATTATAGCAGCAAGAGGTGGCCCTACGAGATTCTAACGGGGTGACAACGACCGAGCAAACATTGTGGACAGGTGCCCAATTACTTTTTGGCAGAGAGTGTACATTGCGGCGCCGTTGTGACGCAGCGGCTAGAAAGCTAGCCTCCCACCAAGTCGAACGGAGTTCGGTTCCCGGTGGGGTCACTTCCGACTTTAGCACGTGGGTTTTCTCTGTGATGTCCCGTTCCCTTCACCTTTGCATTCCGGCACTGTTCCATATCCACGTCATCTCGCCCTCATCGGCTCCTAAGACTTCGTTGTTTAGAACCGCTTAAATATATATATATATAATCCACATACACACGCTCTATCTCTCTCTCTCTCTCTCTCTCTCTCTCTCTCTCTCTCTCTCTCTTTCTCCCTTCATAATATATTAATTAAAAAACAGAAATGCCACACTACTCAAAAAGAGTTCTGCGCCATCTGTAATTGGTTCTACATAAAGAAAGTTCGTTGGGAAGTCGTCGGATTACAAGAAGGCAATATTGTCAAGTTTAGCGTTGTGTTCCGTGTAAGTAAACAGTGTGAATTTTATCAAATAATTTCTCTCTTTTTCTTGGGCTATCATCAACCCAGAAACTCAGATATCCCGACGGTGTGAAACGTTTTTTGAGTAATATGTTGTCACTAATCTAATGGTGTTTTTTTTTTTAATCTACAAGGTTAGTAATAAGTATCTGAACCACTGACCACACAGATACCGACCTCTATTAACTATACTTTTATATTCCCCAAGTAGATTGTATTATCCTCGATTCTGTGGAAAATAATGAGTCCAAGCATCTTGAGGGGAAATAAAATAGGATATTTGTAACACAGAAAGCACCGAAAAAAAAAGGATAACGAAAATAACTGGGAAAGTGGGTAGGGGGTAAAAAGAAAAACGAATCCAAGCTCTTTACATGAGTGCGATCTAATGTTTTCGAATAATCCATTGTACAAAAATGAAAGATAAATTCTACCCATAAGACGTTCCTGGAGAAATATCCCTTTCTGTTAAACACATGTGTAGAGTTCAAAGGTATGAGGAAACAAACTCTGATAGAAAATTTTTTTAATATTCCATTTTGGTTAAAGGAGAAGTAATGTTGCCATTGGTCGACTATTTTTGACGCCTTATTTGTGTCTACCGAGAAACTATTTAATTATTTTCTGGTAAAATTAATTTTTGGGGAAAATATCAAAGTCCCAAAAAATAATTAACAGGCTCAATAGATATAAAAAAATATTTATCTATTAACAGTGATATTGTCGACTTTGCAGTGGACTCCTGGCATGTGTGTGTAATCACCGTAAAATTAATATTTATTGGAAGTAAAGGTGAAATAAATTTCTGTGAAGTGTATTTTACTACTTTTAATATATTTTGTTATTTTGTAGTTCCACGAACTTAAATGGCATGTTTCCATATTGACATAACTTCTATTAGCCATTCCATCATTAGTCTGTGCTTATGAAAGGCTCTGACTAAACAAATGACACCAAAAATATGTTAATACTGCAGCTGGAACATTTCTCTAGAGATAATAACACTTCACACTTTATATATAACAGCTTAGATGATCAAGAGTGTTTGTGATTATAATCTAGCTAACCTGAGGAAAAAGCAAGTTATGAGCTGTATATCGAAAACAATTTCATGAAATACATCGTCATTGCATAGATGTTATATTATCATCGTTCCAGTTAAATTTCGTTTTGGTACAGATATAAAAGTTTTTATGTTACTCTTATGCCTTGTAATACCTATAATATCGGGATATGTTTTTAGTAAAGCTGCACCGAGAAATGAGACTCGCTGGGAAAATTGCTGCGAAGACTTCGAGCATTTATGTAAAGTCATTTGAATGTTTAAAAACGGGTTTACTTCATTCGAGATGTAACGGCAGAGCCGGCCATAATTGTACGCATTAAGTATGTTATAGTACTACTGATTTTTGAGGTATCCGTGCCTTAAAACTCTCCCGATATAAACAGGAATAACTATACGTCTGCACATGGAATTATAATCATAATTAATTAGAAGCAAATGTAATTATTTAAAAGTATGCTGACAAAAATTAAAGCACGTGGTTTGAAAACACTTACGGGTAATCATGCGAAATATTTACCTTGATTGCTCACCTAAAGGCTGCTAATTTTTTTATATAATTTGACGATGCACCGTAAAAAAATTGTAATTTTCCTAACAGTACAAAAATTTATCTTGTGAAACTGAAATGACCGTGTTTGTAATATACCTCAATAAATGTTTGTACTGTGCTGACACGTTTCCACGATCTTCAGCAAAATTGCGGACACTCAACAACGCAAAACCATATATATCTGTTTGTGCAAAAACTGTAGGTGATGTAAAGTGTAGCTGCGTGCTAAAAGAAATTGACTGCAAGTTTGAATAGCGTTAACGCAAAAACAAGAACAGCTACACAGAACTCTTAAATCGGCTCTCAATACCTCGTTGTTAAGAGCCGTCCAGATCTCTTAACTCAACAAGAGAACTCTTAAAATGATATAAATGTAGCTATTCTTTTTAACCAAATAACTTCATTAATATGGTACAGGTACTTGCTGTTATTTTAAATGTAAAAATATACCTGAGTTGTAATTCAAGTTGATGCTGCGGTTAAATGAGCTGTTAATTAATATAAGGGGTGTGGGTTTTAGTCTCTGTGTTGGCGAAACGAATTTTTTTTTTGTTAATTGTATTTTGAAATTTAATTTTTTTTGTGTTTTGCTATTAATATATCACATTTGTTTTCTAGAAGAAAAAATAATTTTATGTAGGGCTACACTTCTCAAGAATGTCAATTGTAATACAGGGTTAACATTTGAGTAGCCCATTTGCAAAACCTACAATGTGCAAAAAATATTACAATATCAGATTATTGTTTTTATGGATACTCTATGTACTGCGCCATCACTTAAAATATTTACCAAGCTACAATTCCAGCTATAAAATATATGAAAGAGGAGTTGACAAACACAGTAGTTTGCAGAACCTGCTATATGCATACAGTCTCAGGATGCAAAACCAGTTAAAAGTGGTGCCATGTTTACTATTGCAAAACCTGCTATACGTAACAAATTAGTATGGCCACCTTTGAGTTGCAGATGCGAAACCAGTTATGTGTAATTCCGAACAGTACTGGACTCATTTTTATATTAATATAACTGCTGCTGTTCGTTTGCTGATGAAAAATTTAATTATCGAACCTTAAAGTTGGCTGTCCTACTTATAAAGCAGCTGAGTGTGATATTTACACACAATTTATTACAAACGTTTTGCATGTGTGTAGTTGCTTGACTGTGCCGAGTAGTTACCGACTTCTGGTTATTGATTTTGGTTTCAATGTGTGATAATAAAGAAAAGTGTGGTAGTGAGACAGAATGCATCGTTGAAGATGAACCTGGGCGATCTCCGAAACATGGAAAAGAAATGTGGCAAAAAGAGCTAGGTAAGCTAGTTTCACCTAAACTATCAATAGATTATGATCTGATCGTTTTGATTCTCCTGACGATTGTGTTTCTCCTACTGTTTCAGACACCGGCCAAAAAGGTTTTCCTAAAAAGCCCACCTGCGAACATGGGAAATAAGGGACATTTTCAGTGCAAAGACATTAGAAGGATTCACCAGTAATTCTACCAGCAGTCGGATCATGAGTGGCAGAATAATTTTCTTCTTCAGCATTTTCTGTTGTAACTCCAAAGAGAGGTTGTACATCTGCAGGTATACCAAGCAGACGTAAAGTAAGTACAAACTTTTCGTTACCAACGTGAAGACTAAGAATGTCATTAAAAATGTAAGAGTGTGCAGGGCAGCTTTCCTTGAGATTCTACAAATAGGTCGTGATCACGTTAACAGATTGTGCCAAATACTCCTCACAACAGGCTCAACACCAACAGGTGAAAATCGAGGCGGTGACCAAAGATCTCAGAAATATGAACTCAAGCGAGAGGCTGCAAAAAATCATATTAAAACCATTAAACCTCTACAAAGCCATTACTGCCACGGAAAGCATGCTAAGCGGCAATAGTTATCTAGTGACTTAAGTGTTCAAAAAATTTTATTCATGTATAAGGAACACAACCCAGAAGATCTGCATGTGCAATATGATTATTACATGACCATATTCAATTAAGAATACATATCGGTTTCGGGAGTCCTTGTGTGGACAAGTGCTCCACATGTTGCCAACTTGAAAGCAAGATTTCAGCTGAGAGAAGTAAACCTGAGAAAACAAACTTAACGCAACAGTTAAAAGTTCACCAGAATCGAGCACAAGTATTTTACCAGAAATTACTTGAAGAGATGGAAAGCAGCATTACTTTTGGTTACGACTGTGAAAAAAAAAAAACCTAGCTCTGCCAAAGATTCCTTACCAGGCCACATACTATGCAAGGCAATTATATCTGTACAATTTTCCATGTGCCAAAGATCTTCTAAATCGTCACAAACCAAAGGCAGCAATTTCTGTATGGACTGAAAATGAGTTCAGCAAAGGTTCCAATCAAATTGCATCGGCTGTTCGCCACCGCTTGATCGATACAAACACGGATACGGCCAACACTGTCCGATTGTTCTCCGATGGATGTGGTGGACAGGACAAAAATAAAACTGTGATAGCAATAATTTTACATTGGTTCCTTCTTGAAGCACCTCTTCATATTGAACAGATTTATATCTGGTTTCCTATTGTAGGGTATTCTTTCATGCCACCAGACAGGATATTTGAGCATCTAGAAAGAGAATTTCACTCTCGCAGTGTTATTGAAACCCCAGACGAGTATGTGAAATTTATCAAAAATCGTGGGACTGTTACTCATCTAGGTGAAGACTGTCCTGTCAAAGATTGGGAAACTTACGCAGACGAAACCCTAAGAAACCCTGGAACTTGACATCTTCAGTTCCAGCCAGAAAGCAAAGAAAATTGTTGTCACAAAAAGCAAAACAAATGCATCTGCTTTGGTCCGGGGAGAGCCGTTTTACAATTTCGAGAGTGGGGTGCCAAAAAGTTTGTGCAAGAGGGGAAAAACATTCAGGCATACTCAAATTCCTAGTGTTCCGAAGGGAGTGCCTGTAAAGCCAGCGAAGCTCCGTGATGTCAATCGACTTCTTGTACTTCACTTCGGAGAAGAAGGGGACAACAATCTGAAATTGGAATTCTTTAAAAGTGTCTTTGAAGAGGAGAGTTTTCCTACTGAAGGTCTGAATGAGGACGAAGAGAATGAAGAACCTCTGGACTTTGGTTTACTACAAGATGATGAATCTGCAGTAGCCTAAACTATAGGAACTTTTAATTTGTAGACTGTAAGGTTTTATATTTTTATATCATTAGACCGAAAAGTAAGTAAAAATGTTATAAACATTTAATAACATGGACAGTGAGAAAGATAAAGGAACATTTTAGTTTCATTTCAGTAACAACCTATTGTCTTTAGTTTATAGTTTATAGTGTGACATTAAATTACCAACATGATTATGTATCTGCCTGTGTGTAGACAATATCTTCTATGCCGATAACTGGTATTGCAAACTAAGACAGAATACAAATGGCCGCCATAAGATTTGTAAAACCTGCTTTGTGAACAATACAGTTGGAAAACCTGTTATCTGTATTTTATTTTTTACAATTACTAACGAACCACTAATAGGAGATTATAGACCTTTGGTAAAAATTATTATTATTTTTTTTGCAAATTAACAGTAAAAGTTTACCCGTCCATTACATTTCCATAAGTTTTTATGTCTTTTGTGATTTACCAGAATTCGTTTAGCTTGCACATAAGCAGGTTTTGAAAATAGGCTACTCATTTATAATATTACAAATAAATATTTTGCTGATTTTGCAAGAAAACTCATATAGTTTTACAAAGGATTATCATGGCAACTGGGTTTCCAAGGATTTTTCTTCTAAAAGTACAAAACATCTTTTAGAGTGTGGTTTAATACACGGTGTCTGTTGCATAAAATGCAAGTTACTCCGTACTTTCCACGTACGCGCTTTTACTACCACGTATAATACTGCCGAATTGCGCACGTATTTATAAAGGAGTTTCCGAAATGACGTGGGGAAAATTTTTTTTTGACGGGGAAAACTGAGAACACAGTTTGTACATTGGTTTAGGCTATCGAAACCGACAACGTTAAACAATTCATTTTATTTTAAACCTTGGAAGTTTAGGTAACGTAGTTAACGGCATTAATAAATCATAAATACCAACTAACGTTCACATCTTGATATCATTACTTAATCTCGTAGTTAATTTGTCGTGAGCATATAGGTATAAATATACACACAAACACATACATACAGAAAGGGTGAGTGTGAACAGCACCTACAAACTCCGCCTCAATATTTCTTATGAACAAATTCTTCTAAAAATGATGTATTCGACCTATGTCAGAAAATGATCCCCTAATGGCGGTACGCACCCCTGGCGGTGAAGCTAAAACACGAGGTTACTGTAAATACCACGGAAAGAATTTATAAAATGGAAAATGTCCTTCAGGATAGTGTTCATGTTGAGAGAATATCTACAATCACTGCACATCCCGTTACTGCCATCATCAGGTTCCATCATTGAAAAAATGAGGGTCGCAACTCCGTGTTGCAAATTATCACGTGATGCCGAAGCTTAATTGGGCGCTGTGGGGCGTCAGTGTTTGACAACTTTGCGGATAGAGTGACGGGAGTACGTTCAGCATTGTGTCACGAAACCACCACCAACCCCCACAAGCGCATCGCACCGTGCAGCAAATTACAAAAGGGAGGCGAATTTTTTGAGCCCCTGTTTGTTTACAGATTCTACATCGGGCTGTGGAAGGACTGACTGCCATGAAGTTGTGCGCACTGTAGTTCAGTCGCTGTGGGGATTCGCGCGGTAAGGTCCTCCTCTGATGGTACAGGAGCTCTCATACACCGTACCTTTCATAGCGTCTCAGAGAAAATAGTCGAGAGGAGCCAGATCTGGTGACCGAGGTGGCCATTGAACAGGCCACACAATGCCCAAACCATACTATTCCGGAAAAGAGTTCAGTCTTGAAAAATGATCGGTTTATACATACATGTATGTATATATAAGCGTTATATATATGAGTTATATATGCATAAATGTATCGCATGAGTCATGAAATATTATAAGGACTTAACTTCAGTTATTCAACAGTTTTGACATAAATACACGCATGAGTTCTTTATAGGTAGGTGCATTCGAAGTGTTGCATGGTGAGCTGGTGTTTGCTCAGTGCTGTACACAGTCGGTGCACGCAGCAGGAACCAGTAACCAAAGTGGAGCCGGGTGAAACGAATGTACTGTGCTGCGGCCACTCACGAGAGAGCGGCGAGGCACCCATTGCACGCTGTGCCGTGACGTCAACTACACTACTGCGTTTAAATGGTTGAAGCGTAAATCATCAAACGATTGGGCACAGCGCAGAGCAAAACACAGCTTACGTTGCAACAGTTCGTCACACGCCGCTGATGTAATGGTGTTAACAGGATGTGTGCACAGCATATACTTGATCACGTATCAAAGTTGCAATTTTGCGTGTGGTGTTGACAGGAATTTAGCCCGGTCCTGTGCGTCATTTTGCCACTGAATTGAAATAGAGATAGTGAAAATCAGAAACCATATCACCATAATAGTTTACCCCCATGCCAAGACAACAGATAAAAACAATAACAAAAGGTATGTAATTTCTCTTTTTCTTTATTCATTCATCATGTATTAGCGCACGAGCAATCTGGATATGAAAAATTCAGAAAATTTGCAGGACGAAAAAAATTAAGAAGGGAACCACACAAAACGACAGAAACGAAGACATTTCTGCATGGGGGGGGGGGGACAAGTGTAGATAAGTATCAATGTGTGGAAAATGCATGCTATTGTTGTCGATTTTAAATTACCGATTTGATAAAGGTAATGTAATTCAAGTACGATTCTTGTTTCAGTTGCAAATAAATAGTCAGTTGTGAGCGAAATAATTTTTTTTTTATATCAGTGATAAATACAAATAATAACTTTCTCTTTAAATACTAATATCTTCATCGCACACACAAATTCAATATCGTTGAATTGTTAGAAAGGGTTATTAGAGTCCATTGACTTTAGGCGCCTTAAAATATATTAAAAATAACAATTCCAGAATATTTTTTACATTATACAATCAAAAATTGACAGTTGCAGTAGATTGATGGGGTTTCGTTTAATCATACGCCTAAGTGTGTGTGTGTGTGTGTGTGTGTGTGTGTGTGTGTGTGTGTATATATATATATATAATATAATATATAATTGCAATTCCTCTCCAAGAGTACTGTCTACGTAAGCGGAGAGGGGGCCAGTACATGTGTAACTGAAGATGATTATCAGCGGACCCACTTCTATTCTTCGTGATGCGGGGACAGGTTTCTCAGTCGATCTCCAGCTGCCGGGATGATTCGCCTTCTGAGCAGGGGGTGTGAGAGGGGGGGGGGGAGGTGGAAGAAGAGGGAAGTGGTTGTTGTAGCGGGCGGTCGACCTTGACAGCGACCTACTGACGGGTTGCGTGACCAGGAGAGGGGCAAGGATTCCCCGCTGCACTCGCGTGATGAGACGAGTCTCGGTGGGCGGGGCTGGTCCCGTGCTTTCCTCCAGGTCGTCGCCCCCAACCCCCCCCCCCCCCCTCACACCATCCAGGCACGGGCTGGAGAGAGTGGATCTTCGTTCTTCCTGGCTGCTGGAGAGATCACCAGTTCAAGGTCGGGCAGCTGTCTCGTGAGGCTGCGTGACGTTGAGGACGCGATGGTTACGGCTGAAACGTAATTGTTTATTTCGTGCTATGGGAGATGGGAGGGGATGATGGAAGACATAACGAGATGACCAAAGTGATACTCAGCAGCATGGGAATACTATGGAGTAGCAAAGATTATCTTAAAAAAATAAAATTTCTTCTATTACACATGGCTCCAGAGATAAACTAAAATGCAGTTTCGTAAGTAATACAACTCTAAAAATATTTAATACTGTCTTAAACATGTTTAATGCCAAGTGTTTACTATTCGGCGTACAATTATATTTTTACTGTAAATGACTAAGGAAATTATTTTCTACCCCTGGAACAATCTTTCCCCCCCTCCCCTCTTTGAAAATGAGAACTTTTGAGAACCTTAGTTACTTTTCCTTTTCTGCAATTTTTTATCCTTTAATCACCTTTATAAATAAATATCGCCATGTAAGTAATACACACAGTGTGTGTAATCCATCGCACTCAGAAGTTAATGTCTAAAGCTGAAATGAAATATATTTATTGACTATTATTCAAAATGAGAAGGCTTCCAAAACTGCTCACTTTACCACTTTACCGTGAACAGCGTATAGTTCACAGTCAACTATAGTCTATTCGAGGTTTCTTAACACTTTATTAATCAAATCTTTGGAAAAAATACCCTATGTGAGACGTGTTTAATTACTTCCTAAACAAGCCATGTGCCCCAATCGTTTTATACTTGTGTTAATGTTAAGGTAAAGTACGTTTGGTTAAATTAAATTTTTTCTTGTATTTTATTTATAAATTACAGTATTTTTTTTAACTATGAAAATAAACCCAAAAACTAAATATAAAAAAATAATATAGATAAATAAATTATAAATTAATAATAATTGAGAGCTTTCCATTCTAAATATAAAACTATCTAGATTTTGAAAATGATTTGACTTTAAATATTTATTCCACAATAATAGTGGTATTCCAATACTTTCCGGCAATAAAGAAAATAAGTTATGATTGGTGTTTCTGAATTTATATGCAAAGTCAACACATTAATTATTATTTTGCGTAATAACAAATTATAAATAGTTTACCTTCACAGCGCTGAAATGCCATAGGCCCCTACTAATATTAATGCGAAGGCCATTGGGACTTCGTTAACTCTATTTAAAATACCCTATCAACCAAAAAGTAATTGAGCACCCGTGAAGATAGCTAATTCAGTACGTCAGTTGACTTGTGTTTCACGGCCTTCGGCGTAGGACCGCTGGTGTTTGTCCGTGGTAGCATGAACACAGAGGCCTATTGTAACATTCTGGATAATGAAATGCTAACAACATTGTGGCATTTTTACGTAATGGACCCGTGTTACTTCCAGGATAACAATGCCTGGTGCCATGTTTCAAGGGCTATTATGCAGTGGTACGCCGACAACAATGTTCGCCGATTAGACTGGCCCGCCCAGAGCCCCGACCTCAACCCCATAGAACATATTTGGGACGAATTAGATCGCCGGGTGAGGGCTCATCAGGCGCGGCCAAAATCCATTGCTCAACTCATGGAATGGTTGCAAGAGGAATGGCGACGAATCTCCTTGGATATCCTGCAAACACTCGTGGAGAGCATGCCAGACAGGGTGGCTGCTGTTGTAGCCGCAAGAGGTGGCCCTACGAGATTCTAACGGAGTGACAACCACCGAGCAAACATTGTGGACAGGTACCCAATTACTTTTTGGTAGGTAGTGTATATTGCAGTATTTAATTACATCAGTACAATATAAAAAAAATATGTAGGATTACGAAACGTAGTCTGCAAGACATATTTTGTAAAAAATTTTGTTACGTAATGGAAGTTTCTGTGTTGGGCTTGAGTTTATATATATATTTATTTATATAATCGTTTAATATTAGTTAATATAAAAGTCATGAGCTTTTAATTACAAGAATTTTTGCACCTTATGAGTCTAACTAATTCCTAAACAGCTGCGGGAGAACTACACGTAGACTAATTATGAGGTATGCCGGAACTTCGTGAAGCAGACCCCGCCAAATGTTTATAACGATAATAATTTACATATATCGTAAGTTATTTGTTAGTTACCGTTTGTCCCAACGTAAACAACGATTGTTCCGTATTATAAATGCAATTTTTTCTATATTTAAATTTGGGAGGTTATCGCCTTCTGTGCATGCACACCTACACAACTGTCAAATCCATATGGTCAAATTGATGAACGATTTCGTTTATATAATAATTCTCAACTTTTATACCAATGAAATACTTTTAACCATTTGAACTTAATGAGAATTGCTTTAAATATTTGCATGAGAAGTATACACACATCTCAAAGCACGCGTTTGCATAAACAATGTTCTGAACTCAAATCCTATACACGTCATTTATGACAGTTTTATTGGCAGAAAAGCAGTCCAATTTTGGGACACAGAGTAGCTAAAGCGCATCTTGGGCACTCACTCTACCGCGTGTTACCTCTTACGGCATCACCATGAATTCCATGGAAAGAAATATTTAAGTATTGTGCTTTCGTACACTACCTTTGCTCTGGAGCTGTTTATTAGTGAACAGTGTCTTACAGTCCACCTGACTGTCTAAAGACTGTTGTATGGAATTTCGTTTTGACGTGATCACGTTTTTAAATTGTCAGCCATAGTGGGTAGCGATCCAGAAATTCCGATGATAGCAAAATCGGGGGATGCAGTTTGGCATGGCAGCTCCGAATCTATCGTCTACATGCAAAATTCAATTAAACCACTCGATTTCCAAAGGATCAAAGAAATACGCTGCTTTGAGTGAGGACTGCTAATCATCCAGGAGGGGGGAGGGGGGCGGGGCGCAATTTTTAGTTCGTTTCGCCGCGTCTCATAATTTCCGCGTAGTATAACTTTTGACTACGAGAAGCTACGACGCTCGTTTGAGTTTCAATCAACAGCTCTCGTTAAGATCAATCGATTGCGTTTATAACAACATTTGTGTAGCGAGGTTATAGTGAAATTGTAAGCATTTTATGTAAAATAATTATGAAAACTTAACACAATTTTGGCCTATGCTCGTCAAAAAGCCAAGTCGAAATACATAAATCTTATGCGGTCGGAAAGAGCATCTCAAAAGCAATCCAGTGATACCCATAAAACCCCGTATGATCGAGTGAAGCGGTGCCGGGAGAGTAAAATATATATACAAGGCGTCCGAGCAAGTCACCGTAGACGTCTTCACGCAAAACAACTGGCCGTGTCCCCAACACAGCCACACCCAATTTTTCTTTAGTTTGTCTTCTTTTTAATTGGCTTTTAACGACTAGAAAACTTAGTTGCAGGAACCAAGTTTCTCTTCCAATAGATCGTCATTACGACAAAAAAATAAGATGGACGTTCGCTACCATTTAGATTTTGTTGATCAACAGAGTAATACACGCAGACTGATTATTGTATTCTGGTCCGTGGCTGTACCTGCAAATGTTGGCCTGCGTAGGCTACTACAGTTAAAGAATAGAGATATCGTTTACCCGAAAACCCTGTGCTATATTTTGTTTCATGACTCAATATTACGGTACCAGCGCAAAATTTCGTTGCCGCTTTTCTGGAACTCGATGCGATAACTGATCCTTTGTCACGCTACGCCAAAACTAGCTGAGCTCCCATCTATGTTGCAACTCGTTGAAACGCATGCCTATAAAAACAGCGCAAGCAATTAGTGCTTGATTAGTGTCCAGAATAAATCAAACTTGAAAAGTAAGAGCAGATTGGCTTTCCTGATTATATGACGCACGGAGAATGGCCTTCGTGGTAATTGGCCCGCCAGAAATGATGGAAAGAAATGTCTCGCAATGCAGTGCTTGTTTGTTTCAGCAAAATAACGAACACGTTGCATTCATTCTTACTCTACTTGACTTAACATAGAATCTCCAAGTGAATTCGCCATCTTGATGTGGCGTAACCAACCTCGAAACAGTGCACGCTTGATAAGTTCTTCCGGTCAGAAACATAAGCGTCTTCGTGATTCATCGCAGTTTGAGTAATGGTGCGACTGAAATTAGGACAAGTTTCACATAACTATCGAAGTGGCAGCAAACACAATCATAAGGTTATCCTCACCATCTTCAATACTTGATAATATAGCGAAACATACGTAGGTACATGATACATGCCTAACTTGAAAAAAAAATTGATAATTAGGGACAGGCTTGAATTAAATAATTCAGCGTTATTTTTTATTTTACTCAACACAATATTATTTAACCATAAATAATTATAAGGCTATCTGATTTTTAGTATCTGTAAGCGTAACTTCAATTAAATCATAACTTCGGGTTTAAAACAAATAATTAAGTATATTTTTTTTTTTGCTGCAACTTCCGTAATAGATCACAGTATCAAACACGTGGCCATGACTGTACTTGATACAGTGAAAAACCTGACACAGGTGACATTATCGATCTCTGTGTGATGTGCCTTGAAGTATAGGCCGAAACCAGTTACATATCAAATGCTTGTCGACATCCTCGAACTGAACGGTTTATAAGATTGGCCGCACCAGTTTAGTTGTTTTCCTTGCCGTTCATGGTTGACACAATATATTCTCCGATTTCGCAACGAGCACACTTCCCTTTAGGCTAGCAGTGGAAAGGTTAGCTTTTGCCCTTTGTTAATATCAGCTCGAATTGTTATTTAGTGTTCTGTACAGCTTAGAAGTTGTTTGCATAAAATTTTTAACAACTTGCACATGCATTTTTCTTCCAAGTTGTTTAATTGCAGTGCTATTACGGTACTATAACATCCATAATAATATAAAGGACATTTATTGCAAAATAACGATTTATGATTTCAACCTACGCAGTTATTAAAAGGTCTTGCGAGTTTATAAAAGCGACACGAGTAAAGCGCTTGTTGTAACTACAGTATATGCTATCCGCGGTAAAGTGAGCACTTTCGAAGTCCTCTCATTTGGAATAATAGTCAATAAATATATTTTATTGTAGTCTTAGTCGTTAACATTCGAGTCCGGTGAAATACATAAACTACGATTATTACTTAAATGGTAATATATATTTTAAAAAGCGGCTGAGGGATAAAAATGGCGTTTGTGTAAAAAGTAACTAGGGTCTCAAAAATGCTTATTTTACCATGAACAGCGTATATTTTTGGCAATTCGGTCCAGCTTCATTCATCGAAAATAATTAAACGTATCAATTAGGATGGTATAGTTTACAGGCCAGGAAAAAGTATGAATTTGCTTGGGTGGGTACATAGCAGTAATCATACTGGCAGTAAAATTGTTTCAAGGGCATTCAATGAAATCTCTCTTAATCGAAATAAGGGGTTTTGGAGGAGGAGCACACTTTCTCTTATAACCAAAATATTCGATACTAAACATTTTTTTTTCGTAGTCAAATGGTAAAAAATAGTAATAACCTCATCCAATAATTTACTTTTAAACGATTGTTTCCTTTTATGTTATAGCTAAATACTGGGTTGTAAAATATTAGTAATGTTTCGTAGGCAACAAATAAAATTCATTTCCTCGTTTTTTTTTTTTTTTTTGCAGCTTGCAAGAAACCTAATGAAAGGTTTTTCACGGTAAAGTGAGCACTTTTGAGGGCGTAGTTATTTTTTTATTTCAGCCATTTTTTTTGTCCTTTGACCACCTTTTTTTAAATAAATATTGACACGAAAGTAATAAACACAGTGTGTAGATTTCAGTGCACTTGGAAGTTAAGTTCTAAGGCTAAAATAAAATATATTTATTGACCATTATTCGAGTTGAGAGGGGGTTTTTAAAAGTGCTCACTTTACAGTGAACAGCCTATACTATATGGGAATAAGTCATAGACCACACCGAACGTATATTGATACTAGAGCTATCTGTACTCTCGCTACAGGCGGATTTTCCAAAATTCGGTATCGAAACGAACGCTCACAACACAACTGGAATCATAGTTACTCCCGCCAACTGCATGGTAACGGGCCGTAAGATGGAGCGGCAACGGAACACAAACGTAGGGGAAATGCTGAACCCCAAGAAGAGAATTTTCGACCCCAGTCAACGTCCGACACATTACCTACCTAGTAAAATCTGAACCAAATCGAACAAGAATCAACAAGGTCGTATGGCAGCGCGTAAGCGAAATGACCACCGCAGCGTCATTACTAGGATGTAACGTTATCTGTGTACTTATCTCTGTTCTAAGCATAATCTCAACAAAGATTGAAATTTTCACCACTCTTGCACGAAGACATGCAACTAATAAGAGAAAGCCATAGATAATGCTGCATACTCGATAACACAGCAGTCGTAGCGGAAATGTGAGCTAAGCGGCATCTTGAGGTCATGGACTAGGAAAAGTTTCGCAGCTGATATCTCTTATACATGGCTAAACGCAGCACCGCACAGTAGATACAATGTGCTACAGGCCTGCGTTCCTCTGGTGTTGAGGTTACGTCACTATAATATGAGAACCACTGAAACGATTTCGGTTGAACGCACTTTATTGTCATGTATGCATTATGCCCACGCTTTACATGAACAAGAACTTGCAAATTTCCAGTTTTACCGTTTTTCTACCTATAAATCTAAATTTCATCTCCAAGCTCGAACTTCATCTTCTTACGCGATAAAAGATCAGGTGATGAATAAATACTAATTATAGCAGTTGTATTAACAAGTCCTCCATGCACTGGCGCTGTCTTAAAACAAATTATATCAAGTGGATTCATTTCAGCTAAATTAGTAAACGTCGGGTTACCTGAATTTTGACGTTTACGGAAATAACAAAACTCCAGAAGTCCGCTTCCAGCTTCAGCTGTTATACACGGAACACCAAATATGTGCATATAAGTCAAAAGAACGTAACTCTTTTCTACACTGACGACCTAAAACGTAAAGTGCATCGTAACTTTCTCAGTGTCAATTATGATGTTGGCAAAGACGATGATACATGATGTCGCAAGGTCATCAGTGTTGAAGAGAGTCACATTATTTTGACTTACACGTGTAGGCTATTCACAATAAAGTGAGCGCTTTTGAAAGCCCTATCATTTGCAATCATTGTAAATAAATGCATTTTATTTTAATCTTAGATGTTAACTTCAGAATGCAGTGGAATATACCCAGAGTGTTTATTGCTTACATTGCAAGATTTTTTAAGAAGGTGGTAGAAAGGGCAAAAATGGCTGAAAGGAAAAAGTAACCAGGGCGTCAAAAGTGTTCACTTTACCGTGAACAGCCTACACAGATTTGACCTTCAGGGTATAACAGCTAAAGCAGGAAGTGGAGTTTTGGAGTTAGGTTTTTTTTTGCGTAAACGTCATATTGCAGGTAACCTGACGTGTACCAGTTTGGCTGAAACGGACCCACATGATGTAATTCGCTGTAAGACGGTGCCAGTGCATGAAGGAGTCGTTAATCAGTCTGCTGTTTTCAATACTGGTAATATTTTAATTTATGTTCTCAGGTGTTGATAAAAAAAAATTAGTTATTTGATTCGTTGATACGCGCTGGACTTTAGGCAAAACAGCGCTCCCTCGCCTCCAACCTAGACGAACCTGGTTCGATTCCAGGCGGGATCACATCTGGATTTTCACAAGTGGGAATCGTGCCGGACGATGCCGCTGGTCGGTGGGTTTCCTCGGGGATCTTCCGTTTCCCCCGGGCCCTTCATTCCGACACTCTTCCGTGCTCACCTCGCTTCGCACTCGTCGGCTCTCAAAACCTCGCTGTTTAAAGCTGCCCGAATCTCTTCACTCACTCACTCACGGGGTTTCCGCTTTATCGCAGCCAGTTTTAGTCTGTGTGTTTCATTGTAGCTACAGTACACATGGGAAGTTTAGGACCACCCAAGATATAAATTAAAATTTCAAGTTTATATGTTAAAGAACATAATTAAATAAGAAAAAAAAGAAAACACTATGAAATTATTTGATACTTCTGTAAAAACATCTGTACTGAAAAATAGTTAGCATACGAACACTTGTTCGTGTTTTAAATATGTAGATTGTTTTCACATGTGTATTATTCACTTGAATTACTCACATGTGTATCATTATTATGTTTGATACACATGCCTTATAAATGCCCAACTGTGCTGCAATTTCCGTTGTGTTTTGTCGTATTTACTATTCCAACAATTTGCCGCATAATATTCGGTGATGTATTTTCCTCTATTATGTTTGATACACATGCCTTATAAATGCCCAACTGTGCTGCAATTTCCGTTGTGTTTTGTCGTATTTACTATTCCAACAATTTGCCGCATAATATTCGGTGATGTATTTCCCCCTATTATGTTTGATACACATGCCTTATAAATGCCCAACTGTGCTGCAATTTCCGTTGTGTTTTGTCGTACTTACTATTCCAACAATTTGCCGCATAATATTCGGTGATGTATTTTCCCCTATTTTATATACAATAGCAACACGAAACTTCCTTGAAACTGTACGTCTCTATGTGGGTGGGAATAATAGGCGGATTTGTTATTTCTTGGGTAACAAACCTGTGATGTTATATTTCCCGGGGAAAGAGAACTAACTAATTCTGGAAATCCCATTTCGCTATCTCAGTTGGTAAGAGGCAAAAGAGTGTTTAGTTTTTAAATTTAGCGAATTGATAGCTAATTTTTGTTACAATGTGAATTCATTTAACAAAAATAAAAACTTTTTCACGAATTTATTATGGTTCTTATTTGGTTTTCTTTTTCAAGTATTTTTATAATGGCATTTATAAAAAGAAATATTTCTCGAAAATAGTTATAAGCCATTGCGTCGAATTAATTTTTTACGGAAAAATGAGAACGATAATTCCAGATTTATGTAACTATATTCAAAATCATAACGTGCAAGTTATTTAACCGATTTGAATAATTAAATTATGCTTATATGTCATCTGACAGAAACGATGTTAGGAAATTGTATATCGTAGATGGCACCAAAAGTTTTAAAACAGGAAAGTATATTAAAAAATTTACTAATGTTCTTTAAGCTTTCGATGGGTACTTTAGTAATATAAAACATTTATAAATCACAACCGTAGCATGGTTTGTAAATCAGTTACTTACACGAATATCGCGGGGTACTGAACGTCTAAGCGTACAGAAGTGGCCAAAAATAATCTTCTTTTGCTATTGTGTAGGGTCCACACTGGGTCTAAACGTGTTACGATACAGTTATACGCACACATCGCCTTATACGTGCCGTGGTTAATGCGCTGTCAACGCAGCGACCACGTTAATTTCTCCCGCGGTTACGTATGAGTAATATTTGGCCGCTGTGCAGGTGAAAGTACATTTGGCACAGCGCGCGAAGGTCGGACGCCTTTCGACGGGGGAAATCTGCCCCCCAGCGAGGTGGGCCACTTCAAATAGGCGCTGACGATATAGAATTCATGACCGCTTGCCACATTACGAAGTTCTTTGCCGTTTCCGTCAGGGCAATCCAGGGCGCCTTTTTTGACCGTCCGTGTAAGGGCTGTTCGGTCCAATCTCGGCGCAGAAAAGACAAGTGTGCAGAAACGAGAAAGGCTCCGTGACGTCAGTGTATATACTCAGCTGCTGATTGGTCATGCTGCTGTTTAATGTGCGGCGTGCAAGACTGGGTCTGCTGTGTTGTGTATGAGCTCCTGTTACTTCGTGTAAGGATTGGTTCGTACACGAGACCTCTCATTCCACTTTTGAGCACCGATCATTTTAGTAGTTCGAATTCCGATATAATTAAGAAGTCTTACCATCTCTTAAGCCTTGCTATACATATAAATGCAACGTTAATACGTCAACTGTTAACTTTTGATCGGAGGCATGTTTTGTTGGTTCAAAAAGATTTATTTGGTGCAACCAAATTATTTTGTTGTTCTCATTTTGTTGCCCCAAACTGTAATATTTGGTTGGTGGAACTAAATATTTTTTGGCTACACGTACATTAAACATTTTGGGCCGATATAAAAAATATTACAAGTTCGACCTCGTTTCGAACATGGGTCACCTGCGACCGGGCTCTACGGTTTAGTAATCTCAGCTAATCTGGCAATTTAATACGCCGGAAAGCTTTTAAATATATATATATATATATACATAAAATATTCGGCAACGTGTGCAAACAAATGTTTCAAGTTTTAAAGCTTCACTTGTCAGTTTCTTGTTGTAATGTTTTATTAATATATTTACTCGATTGTTAAGCATCAATAGATGCACTACCAAACAAGGTTACTATCCTTACAGTCACAAAAAATACAAACAAACTCTCTAGCTGTATTTTCAAACGAAGGCAGTCAAATGAGTGGCAAAATAAATATATACAGTTCATTCGACAAAATATTTAGTTGACAGTCTAATTTTTTTGGCCCACACAGAGATTTTGTTTATTCGAACATATATTTTGCTAGACTAAAAAAAAAGCAATTTTGTTGCTTTCAAAATTTTGTTAGCTGAACCGTATATTTTGTTACGGCAGCTAAATATATATTTGGCCCTATATAAATCAATATTTTGTTCGATTTTATCTCAGTGTAGTTCTTAACGTCTCGTCGTCATCTAGGTCATTAGATACGAAGCAAGGTCCTAAGAGAGGTAAGAACTAGGAAAGACTCTGCCATGACTATCCAAATACTAGCGTGGAGCTTTCTCGAGAAACCATTTAAATTGAAATAGGATTGCCGGGTAGGAGAATCGAGCCCAGGTCTTCCAGGACACGGGTCCGAAAGTTAACCACTGCTCTATCCCGCCCTGGTTTAACAGTAGAAGGACGCCAGTAAGTTCGAAAAGTGGTTTTGGATATGATGTCAGTCATTAGTGAAATGAAAGAGGTTATTTCCTTTAAAATAAGGGGTTGTAGTGACAGAAATGATAAAAAAACCTCCCTTAAAATCACAGGTACTCAGTTTTCTGAGCAACGAAATTACTGTCGTTTCTATGGTTCACCTTTTGTCACAGGACTTGATGTTATATTGCATTTTCATATAATTAACTTGCGGTTTGTGATTCGCGACGTCAAAAGTTCCCCAACATGCTTGGCAGTAAAGTGAAAAAGCGGAAAATTGTTTACGTGTTGAGGGCTCGCAGTATTCCCTGTTTCTGATGAAGACGGAGCTACAAACTAACTGTAAAAAATTCTGAAGAAGTTTATATGAGCATAGAGACCGCGGTGGTGCAGTGATTGGACTACTCGCCTTCCGCCTAAGCGAACCGGGTTCGATTTCCCGCAGGGTCGCTCTCAGATTTTCACAAGAGGAAATAGCGCTGGACTATGCCATTGGTCGGTGGGTTTTCTCGGGAATATCCCGTTTACCCGCCCTTTAATTCCGACGCTGCTCCATACTCATCTCACTTCAACCTCATCAGCTCTCAAAATATCGATGTTAGGAGCTATATATATATATATATAGTTACACACGTCAGCAAAATGGCGTCGCTTGTCACCATAAACATTGCAATACCGTTCGCCATTCAGCGCCCGGTAACCTGATAGCCAGCCGGCGGCTCAGCCAATGGTGGAATTTTCCACAGCCTGCGGCAGCCAATTCCAGAGCTTATTCGCGCGTACGATCAGAGAACGGGTACACCCACGTCAAAGAAACCTGCACGACATTTCGTCTCTGCGTACTTCACTGCTCTGTGGTTCAGGCCTACTGTACACCGGCGTACGAGAATATGGATGCACACTGTCGGTAACAAGTTAGCACGATGAACACACGGCCTGCGCTCCTGTAGGCCTTGTGAAAGCTGTTTTACGATAAAGTGGGCACTTTTAAAATCAATCTTAAGAAAAAGTCACTATCCCTACCTGCATATGTTTTAACGGGCAAAATGAGTGACTTGCGCCCAGTAAAGTTGGTAACGATCACTGGAGAGCAGTTCCATATCTTAACGTCGAATAAAAAGTGTCAGGTAACAAATTTGTGATAACTTAAATTACTTCTTGCACTTTCTGTTTTATTTAATGCATTGAAGTGTAAAAATTACCAGATTAGCAAAACATTTCCTTTTGTAATAATTTTACAGTTACAGTTGACCGATGCATGAATAAAGTGACGAGACCCATGGCAACGTTAAATTTGCATAATGCGGAAGATTACTCATAGTTTATATAAGTATATCTTAAGCGCGGTTTTCAAAAGTGTTCATTTTACCGTGAACAGCTTGTAGGCTCTACCTACTTTCCTACGCGCAGAAAGGTGTTTCAACACATCAACACTTTCATTCCCACTGAGGCAACTGTCTGCTGCATGTTTCTCAGGAAGTTCGTATTTAGCCGGTGCTGTAATCTGTGAGGCTTAGTTCCCAGTGATCTTCTCCGTGGGCAACAGATTCGTTAACCGTGCCACTGGCTATCAGTTATCACTGGGTCACATCACTGATCACTAGGGGATGGGGAAATTTCACGAATTTATTTCGGGACAAGAGAGACGCCACCCACCCACCCACCCACCCACATACACACACACATATATATACATATATATATATATATATATATATATATATATATATATATATATATATATATATATATATATATATATATATATATATATATACATATATAGTGAAGCCGCCTTCGCAATTGGATCACAGTTAACTAGACCTGCCCTGCACGCCTCTGAGCCAATACCAGACTTACAAGGAAACACCTTGCGATTCTCATAACAACCAGGCGTGGGGCAGCAGCCAGTGAACACACAGCTGAGGCTCCAGTATGCAGAGGACTGATGAGTCTAGCCAACAGGTCATTGAACTCGCGAAATTTTCCTATCGCTACTAATCCCCACACACAAAGCCTTCCTCTTACTGGTTTTTTTTTTTTTTAAGGAAGCTTTCATTTCAGATCAAGTGCAGCACGCATCATAAAATTTCTAGTTTGCAACACCTGAAATTATAAACTAATGTTGGAATTAAAATGCTTAAGTATTCACTCGAGTACAGCTCAAGCAACTCTAAATTTGATAGCGTTTTTGTCCTTAAAAAAAGTTCGCATGGACACATTCGTTGTTCCGATATTGTTTACAACCCAGAGACAATAATAATCTTATCAACAAAAAATACTTTAGTTATAACTACCCATAATGGCACGACTGATTGCAAAACCTGTAATACACTAAAGGATATTTGATTGGGGCAAACGCAGATTTTTGCCCTATCGGCCGATAACCAGCCAGTAATTTTGCAAGGTAAGCTGTGTTTTGAACTGTGCTATACCTAATTGTTTGCTAGTATACACATCGGTAACTTAGACGTAGTGGTGCGGTTGACGTAACAGCACGTGTGTTATTGCGGCCACTCTCTCGTGAGTGGCCGCAATATGTGCATTAAGTTTCTCCCGGATCCGTTCCGGTTACTGGTTCCTGCTGCGTGCGCCGAGTGTGTACAGCACTGAGCAAGCACCAGTTTACCTTGCAACACTTCACCACATGCCACTGGGACAGCAGCGAGTTTGAAAAAAAAAAAAAAATCAGGAACCAACAGAAATTTTGTTCCTGCAGTGTTGGACGTAAGTAACTCACTTCTATAGACCGTTCAGGGTAAAGTGAGCACTTTTGAAGCCCTAGTTACTTTTTTCTTTCACCCAATTTATATCATTCCACCTCTTGTTAATGAAAACTCTGCTATGTGAGTAATAATCACAGTGCATACATTCACCGTACCCAAAATCAGAAGTCCGCGGCCACAATTAAATGCAGTTATTGGTTATTATGTCAGGTCAAACAGCTTCAAAAAGTGCTCACATTACCGTGAACGGTCTATAATTACTTTGCATTGTCGGTAAATGTATGCAGACCTCAGTATGTGCGTTTGATTTGTGTGCGTACAAAGTGATGAGGTTTAACTCATCTCTGCTTCAGTCATACTACGCTGGTCGTCAGTTCGGTGACGGCTGTTCACGTTAAAGTGAGCACTTTTGAAAATAACCTTAGAAAAAGTCACTGCTCGTAACTTCATATATTTTAACGTGCCCACTGAGTGACATATGCCCAGTAAAGTTGGTAACGACGGATTGAACGAGGATTCCAAATTTGAACGGCGAATAAAAAGTGTTAAGTAATAATTTGTGTTAGCTTAAATTATTCCATTCGCTTTCTGATATGTTAGTGCATCGAAGTGTAAAAATGAGCAGATTTGTAAAATACTTTCTTTTCTAATAATTTCACAGTTTCACCTAACCCACGCATGAATAAAGTTATGAGGCCCATGGCAATGTTGATTTTACATAAGGCGGGAAATACACAGCGTGCATACAAGTAGATATTAAGCAGGGCTTTGAAAAGTGGTCATTTTACCGTGAACAGCCTATAACTGGTAAGAAAGCCATGGTTTTATAATCTTACAGCTGATAATTTACACGTGAAGTGAGCTCCCCGTGAACAGCTCTATTTTCCTTTCATCTGCTACGTCAAAGGTTTTTTTTTTTCTTCTGCGCAAACCACTCAGTAACTTTAACTTACCCTTTCATAGATCACAATCCGATTCAAAAAGCTGTAAAATTTGTGTATACTGATTGCCAATACCGCGCTTTAATGAGCGTCCTAAATTGCGCCCGGATTTACGCTCCCAATACGAAAGCGTTTACGTCAAACAGCAATAACTGCGCTATAATAACACTCCCTTTGCTGCAACACATGCTTAGTTGCGACAAAATAAATTTGTCGTCAAATTATGTACTACTGCAAAGTAGGTTTACCGACAAATATTTTTTTTATCTGTTTATTAATGGCAGTGATAAAATTTGCATCACCTTTAAATAATTAAGCAGAATCCTCTGTGTTAAAGCCAGATACTCTTATATCGAAGGTTAAATCATTATGTTGATGGTCTTATTGCTAACATAGCATTTAGGGAGGCCCGTTACGTAATTAAATCTATATTAAATCGAAGAGACGTTTTAATATCGCTTGACTCTTTCCTTTGGTACTGTAAACAAAACGAGATCACAGCTATGTGTTTCTTTACTATCAACTATATAAATATCACCTCAATGTATATATCTATATGTATATAAAAAAGGAACAATTTTACATAATAGGAAACCTAAATTCCTTTGACTTCCCCTTTGAATTAAAGCAAGATTTGATTAATGTACACCTATAGCCTCAAAGGAATGTTTTTCGTCCATGCAAAGAAAGCTTTAAAAGTGTTTCTTTTTACAATATAGATGCCCCGCAAAATTCACGTTACTTTGTGGCTGCAGACTAAAATGTAAGATGTACGCTATTTTGACGTTTGTCATTGGTCGACAACCCGCGCGCACGTCGCATGGACGATTTTAACCAATAAAGGCTGTTCATGATAATGTGAGCACTTTAGAAATGAACCGTAGAAAAAAGTCGCTGTCCCTGCGTGCATATATTTTAATGGGCGCACTGAGTGACATTCGTTCAGTAAAGTTGGTAACTATGAACGGAAGGTAGTTTCAATTCTTAACGTCGAATAAAAAGTGTCAGGTGACCATTTGTGATAACTTAAAAATAATTGTTTCACTTTCTGTTTTTAATGCATCGAAGTGTAAAAATTATAATATTTGTGAAATATTTACTATCTTAATAATTTCTCAGTTTCATTTGACAGACGCACGAATAAACTGATGAGGCCCATAACAATATTGATTTTACATAAGCGTGAGGTATACACAACGTGTATACAAGTAAATCTTAAGCAATGCTTTCAAAAGTGCTCATTTTACCGTGAACAGCTTATAGTTACGGTTGAACTGTTAAGCAGTTAATCTACTGTGGAGCGGTCACGCAGGTTAACAGTGCCATTTAGTTGCAGTAGGAAATGAATTCACGAACTGGGTTTATATAATTATAAGACAGTGGAGTCTATCACGTTATAGGTAGGAACACACGAATTTCGCGAAAAGATTTGCCCATATGCTATATTTAAATACACTAAGGGCTTATTTTTATTTTTCCTATTGGTGGAGTTTCTTTGTGAGCGGACGTTTTCTTATATTTAACTGGCCAACCAGAATTAAGCAACTCTGACACTGTACGTTTGCGATTCGCGGGCATATACCTAAGACGAGTAACACTTAGATCATCCAATCAAGAAAGTGGATCTAAGCTTCACTGTTTTGAAATACAACTGGACGTGAAATCTTTTCGCGAAATTCTTATGTCCCTAGTTAATAGGTTGTTTCTCGATGAGTCAAGCACTCCTGAAATCAACATTTGAAAAAATATATTGCCACTAAATCTTAAGTTTATTTAAAATTGTTCCGTTTTTAGTGCATAAAAGGGTCAAAATAACAAGTTAGTAAAATATTTAATTTTCTACTAAATTTACGATCTTGTTTGACCGACGCATGAATAAAGTGTAGAGGTACACGGCAATGTTAATTTTACATAGGGGGGTATAATACACAATGTGCATGCAAACAGACCTTGAGAAGGGATTTCACAAGTGCTCAGTATACCGTGAACAACCTTAAATTTAATATTGTTCAGAACAGTTAGAATAAGTAAAAGTGGATATATTTGGGAGGCTCTTAACATTGAGATCTTGAGAGCCGATGAGGGTGAAGCGAGCTGATACTGGAGCAGCGTCAGAGTGCAAGAGTGGAAGAAACGTGATAACTCCGAGGAAACCCGCCGACCAGCGGCATCGTCCGGGCACGATTCCCACATGCGAAAGTCTGGGAGCGACCCCCACCTGGAATCGAACCCAGTTCGCCTAAGTGGGAAGCAATTAGTCAGACCACTACAAAACTACAGCCCTAGAACAGTTTGAACAGGGGGTCGAAGCTCTAAAGGGATTCCGTGGCCTACTAAATCATAAGGTCGAATGACTTCGCCAACTGTTGAAAAAATTAAAATAATGTTTATTAATAAAGAAATCTGTAAAATTTATGAACTATTTTATTTTTATATGTACTTTAGTCACAAGTATATAAACCTTAATTATTCTTATCATTCGTAAAATATATAATTTTGATGCAGGCGTGCACTGTCAGCGCCTGGGCGTTGAGTTGTTTTGTTTCCGTTGTTAAGTTCATTGCTCGAGAAGGTGGAGTTGATGTTTACAAACAATTGGAGCAATCGAAATTGAGCTTTATTGAAATTTCAAATGCTGATTGCCTAAGGATAGATGGTACAAGAGTTATTTATATCAGCGACAATGCCTTTCCAAAATAAATAAATATGTACAATTAGCATTTTAATAAACGATTATGCAGTTAACAGAGTAGCCAACCTATGCATTCTCTACCATCAAGTGTTACACACACATTTTGTTCCATTTTACCGTTTGTAAATACAGCATTCAATTGTAACATTTATTACCAAATTGTTATTAGCAGAAACTAAAACGTCTATCTGAAAATTGAAATAATTAATTTTAAGAGGTTGATGGTTGGCAGCAAATTTAACATGTAGTCTATTCACGGTTATTTCGGCATTTTTAAATCAAAGCTTTGAAAAATGTCCCCATGTATGACGTGCTTGATTGTTTCCTACATAAGCCATGTAGGGAGTTTTATACATGTCTTCACAAAATATATTTTTTTTTTTCTGTTAAATTGAAATGTTATTCATATTTTATCTAAAAATTATAATGCTTCATTTATAAATATTTGTATAAAACAGTGATGTAACAAGTGTGTTGGTAGCGCCTAGTAAGAAATAGTTCTTATACAAATTACTGTTACAACAGAGTGCGCACGAATCCGGTGCGTTGTCCCTCTGGTGTGATCTTCCAGACTTAGTTAAGCTTAGTTTGCATGAGGCGGAGGAATATCCTTAAAGCATAACTTTAGCAGGGCTTCAGAAAAGGCCGAAAATACCGTGAATCAACTGTAAAAGGCCAAAACATAGAGGAAAATAAGGGCCCTACCAAAATAACATTGAGCTTCGTCTCTTTATCTCACTTTCTTTGTAATCCCGACAACGAAGGACGCGGGCAGCCACTGCAATTCACAACGTCGGGTCGGCTGGCGCGATCATAGAAGGCGGTGGGCGATTTGCGAGGCGGCAAACGGCGTGCACCCGCGGCTCACTTCGCCGTTGACCTCGACGTGGTGCGAGCGTCGAGGGGCCAACGAGCTGGGCGGCGAAGGGGTCAGAGGTCGAGCACGCCCCCCTCTTCTGCTGCCGCCAGCCGCGGGCGAAGCTGTCGAAGGACGTTCTCCCTCTCGCCGACTACCGTCTCGTTCAAGGTCGCGGGAGATGCGAAGAGTGGCTGGCGTCTGTTGGCGGGTTCCCGTACCAGCGGGATGGCGACGATGGACCGCTTCGCTTTAACTTTCGTAGTTTCGGAGGAGTTCCTAACTGAACAATGAACTCGACACGATATTGCTTGGATTCCCAAAACATAATACCTATATGCTTTTTCACGGAAAAAGTGAACACTTTTGAAAGCCCTGCTTAAGATCTACTTGTATGCACGTTGTGTATTCTTCCGCCGTATGTAAGATTAACATTGTCATGGGCCTCATAACTTTATCCATGCGTCGGTCAAGTAAAACTGCGAAATTATTAGAAAATAAAATATTTTATAAATCTACTAATTTTTACAATCTGATTCATTAAGTAAATACGCAAAGCGAAAGAAATTATTTAAAATATCACAAATGGTTACCTAACACATTTATTCGACGTTAAGATACGGAACTACTTCCCATCCATCGTTACCAACTTGACTGGGTGCATGACACTCAGGGCGCCCGTTAATATATGTGCAGGTAGGGGCAATTACTTTTTTCTAAGGTTGATATCTAAAAGTGCTCACTTTATCTCGAACAGCCTTTACCTAAATAGTATTTCGTAACAACAAATACACAAATGATCTAACAGAATAGTGCCAGGAAGAAGAGAATGGTCAAGCTTTTTTTATGAACATCCCCAAGTTTTAAGTCGAAACGTCCACGTAACTTACCTACTAGTACTAAAACAAACTTCAAATCATATGAAACTTGTAACATTGCAACATCCATGTACATCATTGACATACTGTATTAATTATAATATTCACAGTAGATGTGGTAACAAGCTATGAACAACGAAGAGCAGATCAGGCCTAAGACTCGCATATGTACAATATTTTAGTGATGTTTAGTTTTCAATACAAAACTTAATGTGAACCTAAACGTGACGTCATTATGGATTTTGAAAATTCGTTTGAAGCTTATGTCGCTTCTTAGTATTATTTTCGTCTGTCACAGTTCCCATTAGTATCTCTGAAATTATTAGTTTAGAAATTACGTTTATTGATAATAAAGTAATCTGTGCGCTTAATGCAAAAAATTTACAATCTCTTAGGTAGAATAAAAAAAAACAGATTATTATGAAATGGCTCAAATTTAATCGATCAATTATGAACAGCTATTAATAAGTTGCATTATAGTTTTACAAGATGAAAAGTACTGATTCTCCAATAGCATACCTATATCAATAGGTTGAAAAACATATGCTAAAATGTTATCTGTGCTTTGTTGTGTGTGTTTTTTTTTTTGTCGGAGCTGTGGTTGTCAAGTACAAAGAAATCCTTGGCTCAAGTATAAAACGTCTTATAAAATATATTTTTTTTACGAAATTGTTTGCTTATTCAACTGGTAAAATTATATTGATCTTCGGCTTCTGTAGGATTCACGGTGTTTAGTTCATCAGACGAGCGGCATACTGCCATGGCGAAACGAGTTCGGTTCTCCATGTGACTACACATGTGAGAAATGCGGCAGACGTTTCCTTTGGTGAACGGATGTTCTCGAGAAGCCCTCGCTTTCCCCCGCCACTCTTTCCCTTCGTTGCTCTATTTCCGCCTCTATTCAGCCTCGCCGGCTGTGAAGAACCGCGGCTCGATCCTCAGCTGTTCAGCGCCCCTCGCATTTCTCACGCACTTGCTTCGACGCCCCCAGGCTACGGTAGATATCGTGTTATTTGATTAATAAATAAAAAAAATTCCAGCAAAGTGGTGAGCGAGCTTGGCCCTTTCGCCTACCAAACGTGACTGCTTCAGTGCGTGGCAAACGGGTACCAGTTCTTTATCAATATTCTTTGTTGTTTTGTTTGTTTGGACTTCAGTCAAGTGAGGTCCTGCTTATTTGCCGTTCACGGACTTAGTAGCTGTGTTAAGTGAAGGACTGTTGGTACGGTCCCCATCATTTCTCATGATATCATTAATACTCTGTTCACGCTTAACTGTGCACTTTTGAAATGAATCTTTGAAAATCATCACGGACTCTAAACTACACGTATTTTAATGAGCACACTAACTAGCATGCGCCCAGGAAAGTTGGTAACGTTGGAGGGAAAGCAGTTCCATTTCTTTACAGTTGAATTTAAAATGCTAGTTAAACAATCGTGAATACTAAAATTATTTAATTTAACTTTACGTTTTTGAGTACTTATAAATATAAGAATCAACAAAATAGTAATACATTTACTTATATAATAATTTTACAGTTCCATATGACCGACGCATGAATAAAATGATTAGATCCATGACAATGTTCATTTATGGTGGAAGAATTCGTAATGTACATACAAGTAGATCTTAAGCAGGTCTTATAAAAATTTAAATTTTAGTATGATTGCGAACAATTATTTTGAAACTAGTTTATAAAGATTTTGTGTTTTCTCTGCAACCTTAGAAATTGTATTTTTCTAACATACCGTTATATGAAACATACAAGATGGCTTATGTAGCTTATAATTTATATAATACTTGAAGTGTCTAGTTCTTCCTTCCGGGGAAAAAAATCTTTGTACAAATACAACAAATTTCCCCAGGGTAGACTTCATAAGTGTTTGTTTTAGTGTCTCGAATGTTACCGGATCTCCGTTTGTTCGACTGGCCCTGCATGTCTCTGAACCAACAGTAAGACGTTAACGTTTCAGTAGCTTAATTCTGTGTGGCTGAGTCAACCAGCAGAATGTGTTATGTCTGGGGAAGCAACCAGCGGACACCTGACTTCTGCTCGAGTGTTACACTCTAAAACATTTTTCTGGTAAACTTCCTAAACTGTAATGGTATCACCATACATTGTACGGCGATAATACCACACGTCAAGCTTTGCAGATACACGAAAGTTTAGCGTCCCTACTATACATAGTTGGGAGCTTCCCTACACTTTGGACTGTTTCCTGAGCAAGCGTGGTAACGCTACAATTAATGTACAGGGGAACAAAATTACCATTCCAGCTTTCTTACCAAGCCTATACACTGATAAGGAAAATCTCCGGATAGTTTCTTAGAGTGTACATGACGCAAAATTTTAGGGCCTACAGGTACTTTTTTTTTTTGGTTTTCGTTAACTTGAAACTAAAACCAGGTGAACCTGAAAGAGGACCTGCCCTTCGTTATTTTTGTACATCCATCCGAGTAAGTCTAATTGGGTGCGCTTGCTTGCGGAATCATCAGCATCTGTACATTCACATCACATTTATAGGATCATTGCTGTTTGTTCGCTTAAAGCAGTAGTATTTGCGTATGCAATGACAGGACGTTCATGTTGTTACAAATATGAACTAAACAGTTCATATATGGCAGAAATTGCTATTCTATCGTTTCTGGTGATTGCTTGAAACTGATCCGCCATACCTGACTTAAAGATAATTACATTCTTATTGCGATATAAGTGTCCGAGGAGTGGTGTCTATCGCTAGCATAACAAAATTTCTTTAATACATAGTGTGTAAGATAATTATGAGTAAAAATTCATCGGTTAAAATAATTAAAAAATCTGATTTATCAAATTATGTAACCACAAACTTCTTCCTACAGAAATTTTAGCAACTTGTTTCCAAGCTTCCGTTTTTAAAAGTAGAAGCTAGATTTTTTTTGTGAAAACTCTAAATGTGTGACTCAATAAAAAAATCCGCACTAGCGACAAAAACTACGAACAGTGAGAACTCACACTGAAAACGTGTAGACTGACGAGATTTTGTAACACATGAAACAGGACAATTATAAAAATAAATGTATTTTTTTAATTATAAAATGAATGTGATTAACTTCCAAGTATGGCGATATAATTACAAGCTAATGCGATAGTGAAACTATAAAGAGAACACACTTGAGTGAAATGTAGACTCACTATTAAATTTTAATTATAAGTTAGCAACCATTAGTAAAAATATTTTACATTTATATTCCTTTGAAATACGTTTTACTTTTGAATTGTTAGCATGCAGAAAGCTGTTATTTTACAAAACCAGTTCATAAAATTGGCTGCTTGTGAAAATAATATAAATATATATTCTTTTTATATGTATAAAAATCAGGACTTTTCACAGGACGCTTGGATAAAGAAGGACATTTCATAACTTTATTTGGCCTTTTGCATCCCACAGGACAATGGTTTAAAAATAATGGACTGTTCTGAGGAAAGCAGGGTGTTTAGTCACCCTATAATAGTGGTATAGCCGACCTCCCGTGGCGTAGTCGGTTGGTGCGCCATCCACCTGGGGTGCGGGAGACTCTGGGTTCGAATCCCAGGTATTTAAGTCGGGTTATAAGTTAGTCTGTAAGCCATCCCCTGATAAACCTTCAAGCATAAAACCGGGGGACGTTGAAAAGCCCTTTACAATACAATAGTGGTATAGGTTGTTCACAATAAAGTGAGCAGTTTTGAAGCCCTGCTTAAGATATATTTGCAGTCACGTCGTGTATGTACACACCTTATGTAAAATTAACATGGTCATAGGCCTCATAACTTTATTCATGCGTCGTCGGTCGAGCGAAACTGTGAAATATTTAGAAAAGTAAATGTTTTACAAATTAGTTTATCACCGTATGTATATGCAGTAAAAAAAACATAAAACAAATTAAATAATTTCATTATTAACAAATGATTTACTAACGATTTTAATTCGACGTAAAAACATGGTATTTCTTTCCCACCAGCGTTACCAAACTCACTGGCCGCAAGCCACTCAGTGCGCCCGTTAAAATATATGCAGGTTGGGGCCGTGACATTATCCAGAGGTTGATTTCAGAAGTGCTCACTTTATCGTGAACAGCCTTTAGTCACGCATGTATGCAGATTCTGCAGATAGAGCTTCATTTGTTTTCGTGAGGAAAACGGTGGCTAGAGCGATCTACGACGTGGCCTTGAGCTGTTGGTGGGTCTCCGAACTGAGCGCGCGGTTTGCCTATGGCGATGATGAAACAAAACTATAGGCTGTTCACGATAAAGTGAGCACTCTTGAAAGCCATCTCATTCGGAATAATATTCAAATTAATATATTTTATTTTAGTCCTACATGTTAACTTTCGAGTGCGCTGGTTATTACTTGCATGGTAATATATTTTTTAAAAGGGTGGTAAAAAGGATTTTTAAAAATGGCTGAAAGGAAAAAGTAACTAGGGCGTCAAAAGTACTCACTTTACCGTGAACAGCCTGAAGGTGATTTTACGGGCGCATTCATCCTGCAGCCGCTAAGACAACCGCCATGCCGCTTGCTGTACTCACATGGTAAATGAACCTGAAACAAAGAGGACAAAGAATGAACCCGTAAAAATTTTTTTTTGTGTTTCCAGCTGTAGCTAACTTCGGCAGCCGTTCCAGCTCAGCACCGGAGCTCTCACCCACAGAATAATTTACTAGAGAGGCGTGACACTGCAATTCATTGCGTCGATTTCTTCATTAATCACGCCGAAATTGTAAACACGTTCACGCATTTATTGCCAACATATGAACGTTGACCAAAGAGAAAATTTTAAAAATGGCTACACCTCCTAAGGAATTATTCCCCAAATTTTCTATATGGATGTATAAGTACACAGTAAAAAAAATTGAGGTAAAATTCCCTTACATGTAAGGGAAGCTAATTACCTCTACATGTAAGGCAAAATTACCTTTCAAATGTGGAGTAAATTTACATAACAAGTAGGGTACTGTTACGTAAACGTACGGAAAAAGTACCGGGCAGAAGTGGGGGAAAATCCCATACAAGTAAGGTAATGTCAACTATATTGTATAGTAATTTTATATTTAAAATTACACGATGTATTACTACTGTTAGTTATTTTTATTACGTATATTCTCTGACGAAGAGTAACCGAAACGTCAACACTAAAATTCTCGATATTTGTTGGTAGGTGGGCGCGAACCATGGACGTCTATCACGATATGCCGATGCGCTATCCATTACACCACGACGACAAAATGACGCCTTTAGTGAATATTTTCTTCCACCCGTCCCCCCACTTAGCTGTTGAGACAATACCGAAGAGATGCAAACGTCGTAATGTAATTTTCCCGTCTATTTATGGGATCTTCCATCGTTATTTGCATGGATTTTAGACCAAAGTGCGGTAATTTTACCTTACGTGTAAGGAAAACTATGTTTTCCACACAAGTTTGAGAATATTGCCTTACACTTATCAGGTAATTTTACCATTATTTGTTACAGTGCCAGTGAGAAAGCACGAATGGTAAATTTATTTCCCATAAGTTTATGCTTGCGTTCCTACATTTGCTCCGGAAACAGTCAAATGGGTAGGATACTCCCCAAAATTGTATAGCAGAGACGCTAAACATTCCATATTTGTAGCCACATGTGTGGTATTATTTCCATACGATATATACGTTAAAAACTTCCAATTCAGTTTAGGAAGATTACCAGAGTATTTGTTTTAGCGTTATGCTGTAAACAGGACGTATACAAAAGTGGGGCTTGTCTCTTGGGAGTAATTTTCTAGACTAAAGCTGGACTCACAATCATCCGTCGCATCCTTCAGTCGCCCGTCCGTCAGTCAGTCATCTGTTTTTCATCCGTCAGTTGAAAGCAACTCGCAACAATCCGTCATCCGTCATTCCTTGTGTACGACAAAATTTCAATGTGACAACTTAAAAGCGCGATCATTCTTTAGGTGGAGGTATATTTTGCTTGGAAATACATTTTCAAGAGAAATACTATTTTGGGGAAATAATTTTTTTACGTGATAAAAATTATTGTTTCCGTTTTAATTCCTGAATTTACCACCAAAATTAATATGCACACATCCACCGCCTTACATTTTATCCCTAAGCGCGTATTCGTATCTACGGAATTTCGTGAGAAGGCGGTGGTGGCCCATCCGTCGGGTTCCTCGAAAGTTGAAGTTTGAGCAATATTTGACGGATTGGCGGGTAGAAAAAAGTTCCCCTGTGATTGGTTGAATATCACGTAACCCTCCTGACGGATGGGACGGATGATTGCGAGTCTACCTTTAGTTAAGTTTAGTTTGCATGAAGCGGTGGAATATCCTGGAAGTAGATCATAAGCAGGGCTTCAGAAAAGTAGCAAGTAACCATGAATGGACAGTACGCCATTGCTCTCTCTCGGCCCCGCCTAGCCGGACGACTGACCGAGATGCAGGGCCGCTCCGACGGAGAGTAACAAAAAGCGTCTTGACGGCGAAGGTGAGCGAACGGCTTATTTTTTTACGTAATCCTCGCTGCCGCGCGCCCACAGCAGACGGCTGGCTGGCTGACTGGCTGTCCACCTTTCCAATCCGCCGCCAGTCACGCAGAGACACCGATTCCTTAGGAAGGCGGGGCCGCGGTGGCCGAGCGGTTAGACTGCTCGCCTCTCGCCGAGGCGTAACCGGGTTCGATCCCCCGGACCGGGTCACTCCCGGATTTTCGCGAGTGAGAATCTTACAGCTGTAGCAGGCGAATTTTATCCAGGCGATTATTATCCCCTGAATGCCTGAGTGGCGGCACGTGCGAAAACAGCTTGGTGGTCCGCTGACAACCACAACAGTATAATACTGTTTACAACCCTCTGCTGACCACATTACATTAGGTTGACACTAATCCCCGAGAGCATTACCCTCATCAATTTCTCGCCAGAATGTGTCCCTTGGTAGAATAACAATTTAAGAAACAAGTGTAGCCCCCTCGCAAATAAAATTACTATACAAGCATAGCCAAAAAATTACTCACCAAGCCAGAGTCCTCAGCGCCAGCAGGGGAGTTAATACCCAAAACAGTGATTCAAGGCACACCGACTGTTTTTTGGAGGTTGTGACCACGAAGTAGTTACGCATCAGCGAAGCTTGGAGTTTCCCCAGAAATGATTTTCAAGCGTAGTAATTTCGTGTTCTGTGTAATTAGTGGAGTGAAATTGTACCACTTTTTCCGAAAAGCCCCTATTCTGAACACCCCTTTTCTTTCTGTACGACACCCCACTGTGCCGACATCTCACCAATGGTATAATGATGTACTTAGAACGTTATCTTCCTGTCTCGATCGCGAGGGTGTCATTATTTTCCTACCTGAGAGCAAAATCCGCCTGGAAGTAAAACGAACGGGTTACAGTTCTGCAATGTCGTGTCATCCTACCCGCGCCTTTCTGCGCTCACTTCAGTACTAATATGAGCTGTTCTATCCGGGAGCTCACAAAAAAATTTACAATTACACAAAATGTTCTTCAACGCGTATAGATTACTTGCAACTACAAGTTCTCGCGTGGAAAAATTTTAAGACCACATATTTTTTAAACAACGACGTGTCAAAATCACAATTTCATTTTGTTTTTATTGGGACTTATTGTATTGGAATTCACCGTCCCCCGGTGATATACCTCAAGGACTTTCAGCCGACGACTTAAACTAACACCCATACATTGCCTGGACTTCGAACCCAGATACAATGGTACCACAGACCCGTACCGCACCAACCACACTGCGCCATAGAAGATCGTTGTTTTAATGACGTACCAATATCGTAAACTAACTTACAAAAATGAGATAATTCATATTGAAACACGGTAACATTACTTACATTAAGGAATCTTTAACATCACGCTATGAAATGTTTCCGTAATTGAAAAATTTAAAAACCTAATGAAATTTTGGCCTTTATTTTTAATTTGTGGCAGCCAATGATTTTTGTGTTAATAAGTTTTCCTTTGCATAGGCCTACCTTAAAATTAATGAATGCGTGACCTCTCTCAGTCACCCTTGTTTAAATTTCTATAAAATATTATTTTTGTAAGTCCCAAAAACACGAATATTGTGATTTTTACGTGCTACTGTGCAAAATATTTGCAATCTTAAATATTTTTATACCAGAAAATTTTTTTTTAAATTAACATTAACTAATTGAATGATGTTTCGTACAAGTAGGTATGAAATAATGGATCTTAAGACGTTCATGAAGGTAAATGATGATCACATAAATGTAACCACTTTAAAAATAAAAAAACTGGTTAGCATGGACTCCAATTAATTTGACAGCGAAGTTATGAAAATATGGTTCTATGATTTTACTTTGTTCTGATAGATTAACACATAAATTCATGAATTCTGAAGTCTAAGGTTTCTTGTTTTATTTTTAAATGCAAGAGCACGAATTCGAATATTATTATACCATTCACATTCCTAAAAATTTCTCGGTTCCCAATTGGAATGAAACATCGATAAAGAGAGGTGGCCTATGACAATGTTAATCTTAAGCGCCTGTCACGCTCTCAAACTGCTTCCAGCAAGTTTGGTCAAATAAAGTTGGCCAGTTGTGACGTAATCGAAAGAGCTAACTGGGAAAAGAAGCTGGCCTGAGGTAAAATGCGCCTCACACGTGAGGAAAGCCATCCATCGTCGCAATGGAGAAAGCACGTGTGACTACTCGAACGACCATATATGTTTAAAACATATCCCACGACATGTGAGTAATTATAAAACACCCAAATGTAGAATACATTCATTTATAAATTCCTCTGTTCAACAGAGACGCTAGTAGACAAGGCAGCTAAGAAGTAAGCTTTACCTGCAGTATGTTCATGGTCAAAATCCCGAGTAAGCCTTGAAAATGACTGTCTTTTTGGCTTCCGGTGTACATAATATAGTTAAGTTTGTAAACTCATTTCGTAGTACTTCCGATGCCATTAAAGAGGCACATTTTCGGCAAAATGTGATTGTTCTATGTAATTAAATCTTCTGCACTATCTTGACACCCGGAGTTTCGTTCACTAGAAGAGTTAACTCGCGTACGAGTGCCCACTGGCACGTGTGACATGCGTGAATATCGCGAGCTTGGACACTCAATTCGACTACACATTGTCCAAAACACTACGGATGTCAATTGCTTGATCACTCTGTTAGTACACAGTATTAACAACTTCAATAATGAACAGCATCTGCTCCGGTACAGGCCACAAATTTCGACGTTCACATTCGTCATATAAATTTCTTATATGTAGGAGCACGCTGTCTTCTCGAAAGATATTTCTGTGTTTAGTTGCATCTCGAAATAATTTTGCCCAGGGACACTCCCGCGATTGGATGGCTTTTGCTACCCTGAGGCTTAGATGTCTGGCTACGAATCGCAAAAGTCTGGTTGGTAAACACAGTAACATTATATTTATCCATCCAACTAATTACAACAAAGTACTCTCACGAAAAAAAAAATTACGTGGCCAATAACGAATGGAAAATTGTAGGCGTACCTATAGGTTATTGAAATCTAGCCTGTACGGAATTTTACCCGCGAAAATCCAGTGATCGTATTTACACAGCAAGGTGTCACAAAGGCAAGTTTAATACCGTCATGTACCTTAACGAATTACTGTATATGATAAATTGTTAGAAATATGACGTGTTACTTTAACACCAATAGGTATAGTACTGTTTATGAAAAGAAAATGTCACAGCTAAATTCAAAACGGCAAGACGTGTAACTACAACATATAAGTCACTGTTATCATTAATTTAAGTAATACAGTCCTACTTTTTAGAAAATTTCTAGTTAAGTTCGTAAACTGTATTGGAAGTTCTTAACCTTTACGCCTGCATAGTATCGAAATAATACCACCTATCTCGCTGCCAATTTAGTGAAGTTTAGCGTCGCTACTATCTTATCTATAAATGGGAAATTCCCAATGCAATCAATTGTTTTTTTTTTTTTCTGAGAAAATGGAAGCCGCGGTGGTGTAGTGGTTAGGCTACTCGCCTCTCACCTGTGTGAACCAGGTTCGATTTCCGGCGGGGCCGCTCCCGGATTTTCGCATGTAGGAATCGTGCCGGACGATACCGCTGGTCGGTGGGTTTCCTCGGGGATCTCCCACTTCCTGCGCCCTTTCATTCCAACGCTGCTCCTTACTACCGTCGCTTCACACTCATGGGCTCTCAAGACCTCGATGTTCGGTGCCGCCCGCCCAGATCTTTTCACTCACTCGCTGAGCAAATTTAGGAACGCTACCATGGTTGTATACGGGGGAGGGGGGAGGGGGAAAACTCTACCGTTCGTGCTTTTCCAAAATATACACTGATGTGGTAGTCTAAATTTGAGAATAATTCCTTAGGCGTCACCCGTCATCCGTCCGTCCGTCTTACGTTTGTCCGTCTCTCAGCCGAGGGATTTACAACCAGACTTCGTACGCCTGCCGTAAGTTCATTGCTGCAAACTAATAAAAACGAAACTGTTCACAAATAGGAAAAAATATCTAGATAAAAAGCGAAAAAATGTTGTGGTGTTTGTTTTTCTAAGAACTCAAAATAACCATACACGTACCTAACGGAAATTAACTGGTGTAAAAAAAGGTAAATAGTATAAAAAGCATGGTTTTTATTATTTTTTCTGTTGCACAAAGGTGCTCGTGATTCCAACGCAATTATTAATTGATCTTCAGGGAAAATGTACTTGAATTCATTTTTACAGTTAGATAAACAAACATATGAAAACAAAACACATCCGAAACAAAACACTGCACACACTACACGGCCCTGTAAAGAACTCGGCATGAACGAGTAACAAAACGTGCAAGTTCTAGAAGGCTGTAATTTCATCCGTTCGTCCGTCAAAAGTTAAAGCTTGCCAAGGGTTCGACGGACGGACGGACGCGACGGGTCGTTGTGCATCCTTCCGCAAGAGTGCGGCACTGAAGCTTCACTTGCTCGATTGAAGCCCTACGGCGCACCAGAATTCGCGACATCGCTGGACAGCCGCCAGCCCCGTCAGGTGACGGCTACGTTGTGATGTGACTGGGATTCGTGGGGGGCAGGCGTGTCTGGTACACCTACGCACGCTATCAGAAACGGATCAGTCAGCGTGGTTCAAAGACACGTGCCCGCGAAGGCCGGTCCGTGAACCGCACGAACGTCGGGCTCCAGGGCACCTGTCTCCGGAGAGCCTTGGAGGGAAGGCCGAGTTCGCTCGTTTTGTGCTTGTCATACCGGAAGGCTACCCAGGAAGCGGCATACACGCAGAGCAAACGCTACTAATTGTTTGAAAGACTCGCGCCTACAATACATTCGCGGTTACTTCGCACTTTTCTGAAACCCTGCCAAAGTTCTACTTCCAGGATGTTCCTCCGCCTCGTGCGAACTAAAGCAGGGATCACACGATGCAAGACGCAATTCGCGCAAGATTTCGTACGAGAATGGCAACTAAATTGCATGCGAAACGAGTTCGCACGCAGATAGATAAGATGAATACTGTCTCGCATCAAAATTAGTTGATATTCCTGGTGTGTACCAAATAGCCAAGTTATTATAACAACAAAATACGAAGTTGCTTACCTCAACAAGGTATTTCTTTCAAAGTTATCCCTCCAATATATAATTGTTATTATTATATTCTCAGCGAACTGACTAAAATTCAATCCACGCTTTAAAGTTATTTTCCAGCAATCTTTTATTTCCCTGTATTCCTCTTCGCACACCTTAGATTATGATTTTATTTTACTCTATCGTTGAGTTTACAACAGGTCACATGACGAGCATACAAGGACCAATAGGATCGCAACTTGCATCGCCTTGCACGAGAAAAACAGGACCTGTTATATCTCCTCATTTCGTGCAAGATATACCTTGCACAAGAACTTGTGCAAGAAATTCTCGTGCAAGGTCGTGTGATCCGTGCTTAAGAGTGACTAACTCTAGAAAATTTACACCAAAGGACAACAAACCGAATTCGTACGAACTCAGTTGTAATGGTATTTTGCATGAGAACTATGTCTTGCTCAGCGCTACCAACATACATGATTTATCACAGTTTTATTTATATTTATTATAAATTATATATAATAATTTATAAATGAAAAACAAACAAAATTTCAATTTAACGAAAAATATGATAATTTCATTTTATGAGAGGTTTAAAACGCTTGTGATACATGGTATATGTAGGAAATAACTAAAAACGTCATACATGGGGTGATTCTTTAAATGTTTGATTCAAAAAGTGTGAAGAAACCGAGAATAAACTATACATGTCAAAGCCGGGATGTGAACTCGGTACCCATAAACAGTTCACGTTTATTTGAGCACTTACGAGATCAACCTCTTAACAATTTCACTGCTCCTACTTGCGTATACGACGAACGGGCAGGGTGGCTTGCACCACCCACTTAACTTGCTAACGACGAAGGGAAAGTAGTTCAACGTTTACGTTTACGTTTAATTACAAGTGCTGGGTGAATATTCGTGTACACTGAAATTATATATTTTGCTTTCTGGTTTTGGAATGCACGTAGTTGTAAGAATGAACAAATTTGATAAATATATTATTTTATTGTAATTTGACGGTTTCACTTGACCGACGCATGAAGAAAATGATCAGGCTCAAGTTAGCGTTAATTTTACGTATGGGGGAAGAATACATAATATGCGTACAAATAGATATAAATCCATCCTTTCAAGAGTGCTCAGTTTTCCCAAGCAGCCAATAGAAAGCCGAATGCACTTTCGAGAATTTCGCCATGTACATTACTTTGGAAAGGAGATTTTTTTTTGCATGTCCGTACACCAACCAGGCTACGGGAACATTGGTGAGGGCGTACCCATTTGCTGACGGCCGGGCGCGAAGCTCTGGAAAAGGCCTTGTTTCTGATTGGCGAATGTGCATTGCGAAATATTCCTTATTGCTGATGACTGACTACGCCACTTTCCTAGCGCGCGTGGCAGGAGTTCGCTTAACAAGCAGCTTTTCCTCTTCTGTATTCTTAAGTATTTTGTGCTGACTTATCTTCTCCCGCTTCAGTCGTAGGTTTTCTTGGTAAGAATCATTCGGGCCTGGGGCCTCTCCGTTGATGCCAAGTTTGTCTGAGTAGTCGTTTGAAGTTTAGGCATGTACTCGTGCGGCCTTATTGAAGAGAAGATTATGTCACACGCCTAGAGCACACCAATGAAAAAAAAAAAAATCCAAGAACTGTCTTGATTGGTCACATTCCCCAACAAATCTAGCCATATTTGCGCCACGATCACAGTACAGGTGGGCTGTAATTGACTGACGTAGATAGTGTGCCAGAAATGAAGCTCTCAGTATTTCGTTGAAAATAGCTGCCGCTTTATATACTGGAACTCGGGACAAGTGCTCAAAAAAAATGTGGCCTTAACGAAAGCATTCTTAAAGAACATTACTTCGTGCTTTACCTTAAGCAGAGCGAATATACCTTATCTCTTTTTGCTTATGATACTGTTCATTCTTGTACTTGGGAGCAACCAGCAAAGCATTTACCCCTTAACTGTCTTTACGAAGCGAAGCGATATTCTGTAACTCAATAAGTCTCTATGATGGTCTTTCGAATGCCCAGAAACTGACTGTCTTCATATAAAGACAGGCCAAAAAGGTGTCTTTATGAACGGAAGTGGAAAGAAAATGGCAGATGTATTGGATTTTATTCTACAGGCACGTCTTACAGAAAAGAAAACATTTTAAAATACCCTAAACATGAGAAATGTTATATTCTACTATATTCCCACACAAATAAACGGTGTCTGGAATACATTTAAGGAGTATACTTTATAATTCACTCGTAACTACGAAGTGGTGGATTCGGCCACGGGTGAGTGCTGCTATCTCGTGATGCTCAAAATAACTAGTACCACCTAAAATGTTGTATCCGTAGAAAGAAGTGCATCGTTGGTTTCAGAACACAGCTCGTTGCGTTGCCAAACGTACATCTTTGCAGAAAGATACCAACAATGATATGGCTTACAGAATACCACATAAAGACGCTTACGAGTAACCGTCATTAATAACTTCGTCATAATAAAAACGATCACTTTAACTGTCTTTAAGCATACTCAAGCTAGAAAATTGGGCCCCATGTCTGGACGATACAAAATTCACGTTATATAGCTATTATGTCCATAGTTATAGGCCGTTCGCAGTAAAGTGAGCACTTTTGGAGCCCTAGTTACTTTTTTTCTTTCAACCAACTTACACCCTTCAATCACTTCTTAGTGTAAACCCCGCCATGTGAGTAATAAACAGAGTGTATACATTACCCATGCCCCAAATAAAAAGTCCGATGCTACAATCAAATGTATTTATTGGTTATTATGTCAGATGGAACAGCTTCAGAAGTGCTCACTTTACCGTGAACGGCCTATAACGGGCCTACCTACCAAGCCGGCAGTCGCGAAATTCAAATAGGGAATCAACGTTAAACGAAATTCCTTCCCATTACGTCAGTTTTAAAGATACCTATTTCAAGCAATAACCCCGTTTACGCGATTTTCTCAGAGAATATTGCTATACAAATAGTTTCTGGAAAAATTATTATTTACTCATCTTTTTTTTTTGTTGAAAGTAGATTTCAATATTTTTTAAATTTTATAAAAAAAAATTATTAGACAAAAAATTTGCAAAATAATTTAACTCAGCATCATTCCTTAAGAAATTTCACGTAGAATAATTTTTGTTTGAAATATTTATCTTTAAAATTGGCGCGATGAGAAGGAATTTGACTCCCCATTTAAAGGTCGTGGCTGCCGGCTTGGTATGCAGGCCCGTTAAGGTGGATTCACAGATTCGCAGAAAACGCCGAGCAGATTGAGTTTATTTTGGTGGTGGCAATTCACAAGCCTCCAGACTTCCTGCTTTAGCTGCGTACCCACCATTTGTAGTTTAACCATTTAAAACGTGTAACGGTCATCGGGTACTTAGGAAGCATTCTCAGCTTGCAGACTTGTACGAAATTGCGATATCTTATTTCGTGTGCACGGAGCCTTCAGCCAATGGGATTGAAGGAGTAAATGAGAATATAATATTTTATCATAACATATTTTTTAATATTTTAGTTCTAAGGGGAAAAAAACAGCATTAATATATTGTTAGTGCATTAAATTAACCCTTAATTTTATATACACGCGTTCGATGCAGACGTCTGTTATGTACATGAAAAGACCTCAATACATCGTCTTCATTGGTAGCCATTTTGTTCGCCTCGGACGACACACACTAAACTGTGGGTAATATGGGCGGGTTCTGCGGCCCAAAAAGTTGATTGAATACATCTTTAATTTAAAAAAAAAAAAAACAGAGCTGTTATGTCACACACGTAGTTATAGCCCATTTCCGGAAACTTTTTTTTCGGCGCAACTATGCTGGCGTCATTAATGGAAATGTGACATCTCCCATTTGTTTGAAGGGAATATATACGGAAGTATGTTATCTGCAATATTAACACGGAAACCCAACTTATACGTCACCGTCTTGATAATGGTACATTTACTTCTCCTAGCTTCCAGCAATCGGATTGGTATAATCTCCGCTTATGTTGCGTCCTATATTTCATTCGAGTTCAAATTTCTGAGATGTGACATCCTTGTTGCACATTTCCGCATCACCGTCATCATAAGCAAAGCTTTTTCTTTTTTTTTTTAATCCCTGTCATAGTAAGCGAAACATCTGTCAAACGTTCACGTGAAGGTTCATTGCAAACGCCGTGGTCTCCGAACGCCAGCTCGTAATAAGCAGTTTATCGCGCCACATTGTTCGCGACGTCGCGTGTCAGCTGCAATGCCGGGTCGTGAAAGTTGCCCTGGTAACTTGTGAAACACAATACTCGTTACGTAGCCACGTAAGAAGATATTCAGACTTTCATTCCTTTAGTAGTTTGACTAGGGAACTGCCGCTTCAGGCCTTAAAGCGGTCGCCGTATGACGGGCGTGCGAGTGAAGCAAAAACAGACGAGGCGTTGCGGACGCGGGACGACGCCGATCGGTGTACGTGAAGCGGTATCGCCTGAGCTGAACTAGCGCGTAGGGGTCGTTTCGCGATCGCAGAACTTGAGTAATAGTCTCTATCGCATTTTGGCGTGTTGCCCGGTTCGTACTGTCACAAAACGCCGAGGTCCGTATCCGAGTTCGCGAAAGATGGAGATCTCAATAGAAACAAAATAAAAGAATTCATTTATTTGTATAACTTCGTGATGCTATATACAGTAAGTGCATGCAGTCATTATTTACAACATTAAACTACCTATCTCAAATAACAACACTATTTTGTTTCTTAGTGAGCGCAATATTTTACGTTAATCTCAATTCTTACTGAAGTCCGTTACACCGTGTCTATATTAGATTACACACATTAAAATATTTATGTAATTGTTATAAGCAAATTCTTTGGAAACCAGTTGACAAATATCATCTTGTAATTCTACAGCTGAAATATTGTACATTTACAACATATTATTTTAGGAAACATACAAAACTCTTTATGTATCTCAATATTGATAGTAAACTTAAAGTCTACAACATTTGCTTGTTAAAAGTCAATATTAGTGTTACACATTCTACACAAAGCTTTTGTGAAATTTATTGTTATTAATTTGCAGTTTAAAAAAAATATATTTGGCAACTAGTTGCCAAAGATTAATATAAGCATGTATTAATTTCTCTATTGCATAGATTTACTTTGTAGGATATGACAAATAACTCTGGTAGTGGTATTTTGGAAATGTGTTTTTTTTTTTCTGCGGGCTTATAGGTAATGGACCGGTCCCTTCATATGTTATTATTAATAAAATTGATGTTCTTGATATGATACGTTGGAAAAATTTTGTAGTTCATGAAGGTGTTATCAATCAAACTGTTGTTATCTCAATTGCTCAAGCTACTGTTATGTTTTCTCGTAAAAGAGATACATTTGAATTAGGGGATGAAATATGGTTGTTTCGTAAATTTGCTGATACTACTGGAGATATGCATATATTAGTTCATGTACACTGCTCATACCGGATGTTAGAATTTAAGGCCATACCGCGCGCTTGATCTTTGACGTTATCAGCTAGGATAGTATATAAGTGTGTGCAAGAGTGTCACAAGTCATTTATCTCTGTTTCATTAGAGAAGACACATCACAATGCAATACTGTCTTACATCAATTCAGTGCCCTGCGCCAACCTTTAGAAGAATTTTAGCGATCGTGAGTGAGCTTCCTTAGAGGAACGTCCAACATGCAACGAAGACGCTGCAGAAGGAAACGATATTGTCCTAGGAAGATATTTAGAAATATTGGAGGTTTTAGTCCTGACGTTGCTAAACAGGACGACATGTTTGTTAAAAGTTACACAATGTCAGGAACGTTGTGTTTTGATTTCTTTATTGTATAGATTTGCTTTGCAGGCAAAGTGTAGCTACTCTCTCGAAACAGTATGTCTTTTGTTAGAAAATAATATCACCTTTGTTCATGGCAAATAAAAAATATGCACAGAATAATCACAGTCGCGTGGAAATTTTTAAATAAATTTGAGTTTGTTAATAATTCATACAGTTGAAAAAATATTTAGTTTAACTTACTTTAAGATTAAAATGCAAATGCAAATAGGATTATTTTCGGTAATCAGTCATAAAAAGCCCATAGGAAATAAAGCCAAATGAAACATAAGGTACACATATCTCTGTAATGAAAGGTTTTACGTATTTGTAATAGGTTTGACATTAAATATTACATAAATAAACATATGAAAAATAAATTAGAAATGAAATTTTCCATCTCTTCTGGAGAATTTCTTTCCTAAACACAACATCTCGATTGTTCAAACAACTAAAGCGACTGATGTTAACAAAATCAGTTTTAAAATAGATTTGTCTAGAGGTGTACGCCAAGCCCGCATGTTTAAATATTGGTAACTTTGAATTTCTCTCAGTAAATTAATTTTTTTTTTTTAAACGTGCCAGGAACGATACATAGTCAAACATCTTAGTCGCCATTCATATCCAGTGTATAGCACTTAAGCCGTAGCTCCTAGTATTTGATGTTTTTTGGAACCCAGGTGGCCCACCAAAGTGATGTAGGCCCACAATATTCTTACGAAAATTGGCCATTAATCGTCTTTCTAATATACTTACAGTACACTTCGCAGCAAAAAATATTTCAAAATAACTTTTTTTAGAGAAATATACAGGGTTGTTCCACGTTATATTTTTGAATAACACTGAATGAAATGGTTCTTGCCAGCGTGGTTACTTCACACTTTTCTGAAACCTTGTTAAAGTTTTACTTCCATATGATTCCTCTGCCTCGCACAAACCAAGCTTAAATAAGCCCAGAAAATTACACCAAAGGACAACGCACCTTATTCGTGCGCACTTATATTTTGCATGAGAACTATTTCTTACTGGGCGTTACCAACCCACGTGTTTCCTCGATAGTTTTATATATATTTATTAAAAATTAAACATTATTATTTATAAATAAAAGATTGATCAAACTTCAATTTAACGAAAAATGAATTATTTGTGACGTTAACACAGGTATAATAAAATGCTTGTGATACATTGAATATTTATAGAATAACTAAACGCAGCATACATGGGGTGATTTTTCAAAGGTTTCGTTCAAAAAGTGTGAATAAACCCCGAATACTGGTTAGAAAGTTTCAAAAGGATCACAGACCCTGACCAAGTGAATGAGATACACTTGATGCAACTTAAAAAAAAAAAAATATTCATTACCAATATTACAGAACTAGAAACTTATTTACAGATGTTTCTTGTGTATATACATTGCGATAGAAAATGAATTGTAATACAATATATAAAACAAATTATTTCAAACCGAAGATTTAGTACTGCAATGTTAACTACGTTTTAGCAAGATGATCAATCAGCACTGGGGCAGTGCCACTTTCCTTTAACTCCTCCAATTACGTTAGAGTTTGCGACAAACCACAGGCATCACTCTCAATTTCTAAGCGTATTTCTGTGAACTGATTAAGGCGCATTGCTATTCGTAAGGGCAGGATGTCTTAGTAAAGTAATGTATTACAATTTATATTCCTAATTTATTTAGAATGGTATGAAATACACACAGCTATTATATAAAATTGCAACTGCCTATCCATAATATTAACACACACTTTCTTCAATGAGCGCAGGTTTTATGTTACACACATTTATAATCAAAATTCCTAACAACTGTCTTTATACTACCTACCGCCAATAAATCTTAACCTATTAATTACAAAAATAAGATCAATATGTCCACTGGCAAATATTTCCATTGTTCCAAAAGTCAGTCACTGGCGAAACAGCCCCCATTTTCTTACAGTCGATCTGGTCAGTCACAATTTCTTCTCTCCTGAAAGTTGCGCACTGCACTTGCCGCTTACAGCACCGCCATCCATCGTTTCCCAATCCACTTGCATCGTACGCACCAGGCACTCATGGACATCCCTGCACAGACACACACCGCGGCTTATATAGCTGAGGTGACCCGGCTCATAAGCTGCTAGCCCAACATCTCGAGTCGCGCCGAGAACGTACTCGCAATGGCTCCCAAGTCGTCGTTTACTCTTGCGCGAGGTGGGAGAGGCGTCGGTCGGTCCAGCTAGCGTCGTCGCGGCCAGTGTGGCGGCTTCCCTGTCCGGACCGACGACTTCTTCCTGGGGGTGGCGACTACTGCTAGCCCACCAGGTGAAGCGGAGGCGAAGCGACCGCGCGTAGCAGTACAGCCTGTCTCGCAAACGAGTGCACTTTCGACAGTTCTCAAAGTAGACTCGTGCGCAGTTATTTCCACCTTGACGTATTTTCTCTTTGCATACCGGGCATGTTGACAGTCAGCTGGGTGTGTTTACTAAGCATCGTCTGTGGCTTGGGTGACACCGTTGTATCCATGGAAACAGCTTTAAACAGGACTGCATTCAGAACTGTCGAAAACACGTGCACTCATTCGGTAAATACACTATGATTAAGTACCCGCTGGTCTGGAGTCCAATATATTATGGGTGTGACGCCAAAGGCCTTTTTTACTCCTGTCATTTGTAAAAACGAATATGCAGCTTTTTTTTTCTCGCAAGCCATTATTCTGTATTCCTTGGCCAGACAGGCCCGAGCCATACAGTACAAGTAACAAAAATACAACTCTACTTCACTCGATTATTTTCAACCTCTGATCCTAATAGTCTTGTTACAAATTACTATTTCTGTTTCAATTATTAAAAATTATAAATCGTTGATTATTTCACTGCATTTCAAAATGATTCTGGAAGAAAAAATTACGTCCAGTTTGGGATGATTTTTAAAATATAATTTATGCATTACGCCTTTCTCTATACCAATGTACATCCAAACAAATGAGGACTCGAAGCTTCGCCTATTATCACAAATATGTGCCACCAAATAGGAAATTTTCTATTCAAAATAAATATCTGTAGCATTACGAAAAATGAAAATAATGATACAGGAAATTTTTCCATTCCCATACGAAAAAAAAAAAAGGGCGCCCAAGGTACTTATTTTGACCACGTCGTATCAAGGCACATACGTCGATGCAATCAGACATGGAATACAACAAAGCAGTGTTGTTATTTTGCAGCATATTTGCCCACAGATGTTGTAAATTATTTTACATTTGACAAACACTTCAACTTGAACGAAGCTGGCGTACTATTTGATTGAATAATTTCCGGTAGGCGGCATGTCAGCTGACCGGGCAGACCACGAAAGTGTTTATAGTGAAACGTAAAGTAAAAACTTATATAGGCTATTCACGGTAAAATGAGCACTTTCGAAGGCCCTGATTAAGATCTACTTGTATGCACGTTGTTCATTCTTCCGCCTTATGTGCAATTAACATTGTCATAGGTCCTCACTTTATTCATGCGTCGGTCAAGTGAAACTGCGAAATTATTAGAAAAGTAAATATTTAACAAATCTGCTCATTTTTACACTTCGATGCATGAAAAACACAGAAAGCAAAAGAAATAATTCAAGTTATAGTTAATGGTTGCCTCACAATTTTTATTTGACGTTAAGATATGGAACTACTTCCCATCCATCGTTACTAACTTTACAAGGCGCATGCCACTTAGTGCGCCCGTTAACACGTATGCAGGTAGGGGCAGTGACTTTTTTCTAAGGTTGATTTCAAAAGTGCTCTCTTTATCGTGAACAGCCTTTGGTAAATTTGAAGATTGTGCGGGAATATTTGTATTGTTGTAAACAGACTCATTGACACTCGGTTTTTTAAGGTAACACGTGAGACACGTAAGGTTCTTCGAGATACAGTAATGCGTTCAGTGACTCCCGTAAGACTATTGCTGTAAGTATTGCGCCGGTTCATTGGCCATACGTCAGATTCCAAAGTCCTGTGCATACGGGAGCGTCAACTTTTGCTTCGTTGGCAGCTGCCCCAGCGCGTGGACATTTGTACCGCAGACCTGGTGTCACAGGATTGCATTACTTGTTCATTTGCAGGCTCGGTCATCAAGGTTATGTGTATTACACAAAGATTATTTTTCGCTAGCAGCTCAAATATACATGTGTTTTGAAGTATATTCTGTCTTTAAAATAAGTTGTCGAACTCTCCCGCCCGTGCGCATGACAACCAGTGGCAGATTAAAATAATATGTGATGATTCCCCAGATTATCACGCCAGTAGAAGGGAACATCCTACCAACTGTAACACTCTGCTTTGTCTTAACAAACACCTCGTATGCAGTCTAAGCTTAACTAAGTCTAGAAAATTACAACCAACGGACAACGCGCCGAATTAGTGCGCACTCAGCTGTAATGATATTTCGCATGGGAACTATTTCTTACTCGCCGCTACCAACACACACGTTTTCTCACGGTTTTTATTCGTATTTGTTATAAATTAAATATTATTTATAAATAAAATACAGGTAAAACTTCAATTGAACGAAAAATTGAGATGCTTTCATGTTAACAGAGGTATAAAATGCTTGTGATACACGGCATATTTAGAATATAATCAAATACGTGACAAATGAGGTGATAGTTCAAAGTTTTAATTCAAAAAGTGATAAGTATCGTGCATGTCGCATCGTCTCCTTTCCTGAGGTCAGTTTGTATACGATACATGAAGAGCGCCTTGTACGATATATAACGGGGCTCAAAATAAATTTCCATGTCTTTAAACGTGAATAACAGAGAAGTTATTAAACACAATCTAGCAGAACTGCTTGTATTTGACCCTATATGGATAAAGGTTGGATGAATGCGAATATTGTAACAGTATACAAGACATCGTCTGCGCAACGCTGTGGAGAAGAACAGAACGACAGATAGAAGTTTATGTTTCCATAGAACTGGATTCACAGGCGATCGCAATCGCTTCTCACGTGGCACCGAATATTATCCAATGCCGTCTGATGTACGCAGTGTTCTCCCGAGTTCCCCGCAGATAAAGAGATCTAACGACGCTAAATCTGGAGATGTGGGTGGATCCTCAGCACTCGCGCGTCGGCCCACCCGCCTCTCAAGAAATGCTTCATCCACGAGCGACCGTACCTCTCGAATGTGATGTGGCGGCGCACTGTCCTGCCGTAGAAATGAATCGTCATCTGAGTAGTGTTGATGCATAGACGGCACAATGCTCTCTTGCAGGATGGTGTGGTAACTTTCGCCTGTCACCGTCCCGCCGAAGAAGAAGAATGGCCCGACAAGTCCTTTGGCAGACACACCGCACCACACTGTTACCCTAGGAACATTTATTGGTTGCTCTACACTATTAAAATAATTCCCTTCGTTTCACGGAAAAGTGCTGGTAAAAATTTATACAGAAGTGACCGTAATCTCTCCGTAAAATTCAGAAACGGACTCTCCGTAAATTTTACGGAACCTCTTCGGTAATTTCCAAGTTAGTTTTCTGTACTTTCCGTTTAAACTAAAAATAGATAGTGAAAATGTCTTTAATTTTCGTTATGTGCGTGTTATAACATGTATAAAAAATTATATTTAAAAAGTTAAACCATTTTGCACTTAATGGAGATTTGAACCCGAGTCAAATAGTAACCAGTCCACAACTCTAACAATCCGCCTACAACTCTCACATAAGCAGTGATATAAGTTTCATATTTTTATTATAAAGACCAAATCAAAAATTCAGTTTCCATTAAATTTAGCATAATTCTAGTGTTGCCAAATGTTACAGATGCCTGATGCTATTTTTTAATGTATGAGTGAATAGGTCATAGTCGCGTGGATAACCTTAACTGCCGCAGATACTATAATTTTCTTGTTCCAGTGGCGAAGAAAGGTTCGTGTAGAATCGGCTTTGTTCGTCCGCGTAACTCGAAGCCAAAGGGAATGCGGAGACTTTCCGTATTTTGTATTTACGGATTTAACTCTGTTTTTCGTCATTGCGGATTGCCTTTCCGTATATACACTGTACATTTCCGTAGAACATTCCGTAAAAATACGGAAATTTTTAACAGTGTACCACAATGTGGAGATTTTCATCTGCCCGCAATTGCAGTTGTGGTGGTTGACTGTTCCATCCATTGTGAAGGTTGCCTTATCGGACAAAACAATCACGTAAATAAAATGTGCATTGACGTTGTGCAGGTCAAAACCCACTCACGAAATTTGACACGTCTATTCCGGTCGTCTTCATTCATAGCATAAAGTAACTGGGGAATATCAAGCCTCTATTTTAATCGTTTTAAAATGCGATGAACACTTGGTTTACCTCACACCCAGCTTGCAGTATAGTTTGTTGAACAAAAAAAAAACTGTTTGTTTGCCGCAACAAAATTATTTGTTTGTACAGAAGCAATTATTTATAATTTTTTTTTGCTGAAACCAAATTATTTTGTTCTTCATATTTGTTTACCACACACTTTAAAAATTTAGATTGTTCCATTAAACATATTCGGTTGTCACATATAAACATAAGCGTAAGACCAGGATTGGAACCCGGAACCTTAGCAACCGTGGCTGCTGTTACTGACAGTTTTGTAATGTTTGTAAATACATAATCATTTAATATGTAACACGTTCGTAAACACATGTTCTCAAGATTTACAGCTTTACTTAATTCTTTACTGTTGAAATTGTTAAATTGGTATTGATTATACTATTTTTGAGGATATGTAAATTCACCGACACGGTCATCATCCTACTTTTAACGAAAATTACAAACAAATTCTCTAAGAGAATTTTCGGACGAAGGAACTCAAATAAATCTATTGCCCTACAGTCAACAAAATAAGTGCCAGTTCTGGACCAAACTGATTTTGTTGCCGCAACAAATTACGTAACAATAGACAACGGATTGTTTCAGGTAACCAAATTCCTTATTCGCTTCAAAAGAAATATTCATTTGACTCTACTGTCATCTTTATAATGTTTACGGCAACCAAACCGATCAGCTGAACGTAATTGTAAAATAGTTGTGTGCACTTAATACACTTTGATGATGTTGGAACATCCAAATAATTGTTCTGCTAAACAAATTATTTTTAAATGATTTATTTGGTTCAAAGGAATGAATGCAGATGTTTGGAACAGGAGCAGATAGTAGAGTAAAGAAATGTATATTGTAAACAAGAAGTTTTCAAGAAATTTTTTTTTGGTAACTGCAACAATGTTTTTTTTTTTTCTTGTACGGTCGTCGACTTCCCGGTGGAGCGTCTGAATGTGTGCAGCACAACCCCCTCACTTTCCTTCATCCGTTGATGTTCACTTCCTTCCGCGCCGTCTTTTCTTCACATCATGCACAGTTCCGTCCGTCTCAAACTTGTCACGTAATCGTGTTAATGTTCCACGAGACAGTTGCGTAGATATCTAATTCTGCCCTCCTTCACCTCCGCACCACAAACATCTTGCCACATTTCCCATAATACTTACGTTATCCTCAAGGTAATATTGTCACCTCTGCCATTTCCTCTACAATTGCATTACTCCCGCTTGTGGCTGCAAAGAAACAAGACAACAGCAGAAGGGTTACACGTGTGCACACACATCCTACGCTGTCTTAATTAAGTCAAATACATACATTCCAACATTATTGTCTCTAACAGTTTCTGTTACTCATGTTCAAAAGGTGTCACCTTTAATTTGTCACGTCTGGTATCAGCATGTACCATCGTAGGAAATTTAATCGTTTGCTTCTCATCAAACCGTTCGTCGATTTGCCTACGTACGAAATTTTACACTTACCAAACGATTTCAACAAAACGAAAATTTCTTGCCGTCGTGTTTGGAATCGTTATATCACATTCTCCCTTGATGGAGGCTGAAAATGTAACGAAATGTTTCAATGAATATAAGAGCATTATTCTCACAGACATGGCAAAGATACGGTGGCAGGGATATATTCGATAAACAAATACCTTGCTTTGTTATTTTACTTTAGTAAAAGATTTTTTTTATTATTTCAATATATTTCGCATAATCTCACCCCTGATATTTATGTCAGAAGAAAATTAAAAAAGCCTCATACTAGTAAACTGCCTTAAACGTGTACATGAAAGTTATATGCGTAGCAGTAAATACAGCAGGGTCACTTAGCGCAAGAGTGGCCTAAGTCATATTTGGTGCAAGAGAGGACTAAGTCAAATAATGATGCGCAAGTGAAATTAAATAATTGTTTAATTAATTAAGTAATAAGATTAATAATTAATTTGATTAATTCGACGAATCGATTAATTATAGAAAGTTTTGATATCAACTTTATATATTAAATAATTTTTTATGTCTATTTTTTTTATTGGTGTTGAAAGGGTTAAGTGTCATAAGGGTAATATTGGCGGAGTAACATCGGTGTGTACTCTGTAAGGTCCTGATCTCCACTGACCAGAGGAGTGGGTTGTAATTGTTCATATAGGAGTTAATATTTGCATAAGAGTGGTACAAGTAAAAATTTTTTTAAATTTTTTTTATTTGTTTTATTTGAGGCTGGAGCGAGGACATGCATGTCACTTCTGGACCTCTACATGAGTGAGGTGTGGATGTAGCGAGCCCATGTGTGTCACTTCTGGCTCACTTCATTGGAATGACATGTGAATGGAGTGAGGGCATGAATTTCACTTCTGGCTCACTTAGCGAATGAGGTGTGGATGGAGCACATACATGCTGGGGTGTTTTGGCCCACTAGGCAAGTGAGGTGTGAATGGAGCAGGAGCATACAGGTATGTTCTAGCCCACTACATTCTATGTTCAAATAGCAAAATGAAATAAGTACGAATCACTATCCAAAAGACTTGAAACAAATTCGTTACGATTTTAATAATGGGATTATGGAATGAAACTGTTTTCCTTAGCAAAGTAACTGATCTCCACTTTAATAACATAATCGAGAGAAGCAATAATATGTATATTAACCAAAAGACTTTACTAATGCGATTACCGAACGAAACAAAAAATTTACTTATATTAAACATATGCCCAGCTAATATAAAATTACAACTCCCCAACATGCATATAAATACGTACTTCACCATCATCGGCTCTCTAAACACAACATAATATAGGTCAAACAAAATGAACAGATTGTTTACATCATAAATGAAACGTAATACATTACCACCCAAACAATAGGAATGACTGCAAAGTAATTGTATATCCATTCTCCATCAATATCGATATGTTTATTAAATGAATAACACATCAAATATTATTTTTATATTTTTATGTTGTATAAAAAATTAATAAGACATTGTAATTCAATCTTTTAAGATCTTGATTCTTCACGCACGAGTCGTATGCTTTTGAGAAACCCCTCCGTCAAACCAAAGACATTTCTTTTTTTCTTTAAATGATTTTATCAATTCAATATACATTTGGTGAAGAAACATTTCGCAAATTCATGTCCTTAAAAACCACCTTTTATAGGTTCTCCATCATAGGTTTCTAGATAATTCACGCTGGGAAACGAATTTCTAACTGAATTAATTTTTAATATTTGATACGACCAGTTAACCATGTATTTTTTCTCGAAGTCATATTTCAGCTTAGACACTCATACATACATACAAACTTTGGAATTTGGTTTTCTCTTGTCAAATACTTTTACATTATTATACACAATTTTCATCAATCTACTGTCCACAACCTTTTCAGGCACCATTTTGATAATTCTATGATATCTGGAATTATAAAATTTAAGTATTTCAGGCAAAACATCCACCCAATTGTACGTTCCTTTTGAGATGAAATAATTGTATATCAGCTGTTTCAAGGTCTTGTTAAACCTCTCGACAACACTGACTATAAAGCCTGAATGTGTATCGTAATGATTGATACCATAATCGATCATTAGTTTCTGGAACAAAGTGTTAAAGAACTTGGTTCCTTTGTTGGTTTGGAGTGAATTTGGGGCTCTTTCGAGCAAAATGATATTCATTGCATTGCTAACATGTTCCCCTGTCTTATTCTTGACAGGTATACCTTAACCATAATTGGAATAAACATCTGTTACAGTTAAAATATATTTGTTTCCCTTATTGTATTTCGAAAGCAATGTAATTTCACACTAATTAGGTTCAAAAAGATCATTTAAGTCTTTAGTAATCACACATCTTCTATGAAAGTTTATCCTTGCAGGGGTGTGAAGCTCTTGAGCAATTTTATTGAACTTCATTGGTCAATTCTTTAATAATAGAAACAATTTTGTTTGTATGTGAATTATTCCCAGACTCTCTCGAAGCGATGAGAAATTTTAATCTGTCGACCAATTCATTAGGATTGTTCCAATGTACAGGAAAAAACTGATCACCAATATCATCTTTATATATTCCACTTCCAACAATATTGCTTCAAAATCTAGTTTTGGATGATTTTCATCATGTAAATGTTTATTTGCATTCGTGCGACGAACAAGATCCTTATATTTCTCTAAATAGATATCGAAATAACCATTCGGAACAATTAAAAATAGTAATTCAAACAATCCTTCAATAACACCAGTAACATAATCACCTATTTGAATCCTATTCTCAAGCAAAAATTTAATTACCGAATGTCCTAGAAGCCATATATTTCCATAATGATGTACACAAAATTCCATATTGCAAATAGGCGAAGATTATTTTATAGCTAAATAACATTATAGTTACAGACAGATTTTTCTTCTTAATAGGTTCTCCCGATTTAATTTCCACTGGTGGTTCATTAAACATATTTAGCATGGAATGTAATCTATTGATTCTACTCATACCAGGTTTAAATATTTCATCATTCAAAACATACCATTCCAATTGAGCACATTTAGCTTGTAAATATTTCGCCTTTACAGCAGACATAACTTTATGTAATTCTGAAGCAAAGTCAGGCATTTTTCTTTGTTTTCATTAACTTTCAACTATTTATATATAAATTAAGTCGATGTTTTTTAAGCATTTGTATTAGGTCGATTAGTTTACGGTTTTCAAACTTATCGACTTTACTCAAAAGTATTTCTAATTTACTCTCTGCTTTACACCTTAAATTTCTACTAAAATAGTTTATTCGAGATTTAAAATCATCAATTTCTTTTTTCTATTCCATTTGCATAGCTAAAGCAGATGTTTTATTGATCAATTCAACACACATATTGCATCATCTCGACCATTTATGTATCAAATTGTTTTGTAATCGTAGTGCTTACCATTTCATTACTTACATTTTTTAATTTTCCAAACATTCGTTTGTTCTAGTTTCTATATTTTGCAATCCAATCATCACATTTGCCAATATTTCCGAAATATAACTAATATTAGCAGATACTTTTGTAATAGTTTCAATTATGTTTATCAATTTCCCTTGCATACTAGTCGATTGCAATTTAAATACATTTAGTGTAATGGTGTTTAAGTTTTCCATGTAATGTTTATTTACCACATAACAATCTTTCACAGCCATAACCACATTATGTAATATATGTTCATTCAAATCACAATTCCTATAGCGATTTCTCATTAAACCAGTATTGTAATGATTGTGTTTTATACTGATGTCCAAACTTTGATATACTCACTATTCTTCATTGGGAACTAAAAAACTGTCAAATCCAGACCTAATTCGTTCTCTATATAGGAAAAACATGCTGGTTTTTTCTAACAGTAAATACACATATAATTAATCATTGTAAATATCATATTGCCTCAAATGTGATCATTGTAAATATGTTGTAGATTAATACTATCCATTTCAAACACAATTAACGTATTTACATTATCATGCAAATTGTGTGTTGAAATATGTGTTTAACTTTGCGATAGTTAAAAACAATCGACATTTGAATGTCTACCAAAACTAAAGTATTGTTGTATTTCACCCTGTGGTATGCAACAAACATTGTCAAATATAAATACGTAATTGCGTAAGGCTTCATTCAGAGGCATGATATCTTCTTTATTTGTAACAGGGAATATCACATTCCTTCAATTAATGACAAAATAGTCTCTAATAATTTATATTTATCATGTTCTATTGCTTTAGAAAACACATATAAGTTTTTCCAATTAAGTACATTTGGATATTCCAACAGCGACATTATGATGTACGATTTTCCACATGGAGAAGCGCTGTTTATTATACAACATACATCAGATGGTAAAAGAATGGCATGTTTCTGTTCAATTATGTTTTCTATTGTATTTATAATTATTTGTAGATGAACATTTTGTTTTGTAACCTTCATTTCTACAGAATTATGTAACATACTAACATAAAAACTAAAAATGTGGGTCTATATATAGGTTCATGTTCAGTTGGAAACTAGGAACCATACTAAACATAACATAAAGGGATGCAGATTATTGAATACAATGATTAACAAATTACTATTTGAATTGCATTTAGCGAAGTACAATTATTGTGGACCCGGAACTATTCTTGTAAAACATCTGACACGGAACTATCAAGGAATAAATGCATTGGATAACTCTTGTAAAGAACACAATATAGTATACTATCGAATAAACGATTTGAAAGAAAGACATATACCAGATAAAATTCTAGTCAGTAAAGCAGCATATATAAAGAAGAATACATCTGTATCAAAGGTGTAAAGCTAGGTGCCTGCATCATTGACAAAGATATGTGGGCAAACGTGAAAAGAGGCATGGGTATAAAATTCAAAATGAAACAAAAACCAAGAAAGGTGAAATATTACCATTCATAATTTCAGCATTATCAGCTCTTGGAGCTTTAATGGGAAGCATTTCAGCTCTTGCTATATAAAGTAAATCAAGTGGTAAAGAGATGTATCTTAATCCACATAAAGTTGGTCAAGGACAAAAAAACTCCAAACATGGTAAGAAACACAGAAAGTCCTGAATAGTTTTCCAAAATGTGCATTAACAAAGAAAGACATTCATGTATTTGTAAAGAAACTGGATATTCTCTATTTTCCGAGGTGTGTATTTGAGAGATGAATTACCAAAGAAACCAAACCTCTGCGAATGTATGATTGTTAATTGAGATTCAAAACAAAATGAGGAAAACCTTGTGTTGCATTATTTGAAAATGTAAATAAATCATTGTATTACAGCAGTTCTGGCCATTTATGTTCTCCAATAGAAATACACAATTATTTGAAAAACAAACAATTAAGATACAATTACAAAATGGAACAATGACCAAATACAATCATCATGGACATTTATGTATATGTATTTTGACTATAAATAGGATATATAAGTCAATGATTTAGTAAAACCCTTTAGTAATATGTCAATTACATTAATATTAAGTGGAAATTAATCACAATTGCATGCAGTACATTTACCAGCTTTGGAGTTAAGTGAGAATGGCCAATAAGTCCAATCGAATTTGTTGCTTACAATGCCATACCAAACATTGATTCAAACAATCAATCATTTATGTTCAACAATGGCGAAAAACATATAAGATTGTGATACTGGTGGGATATTATGAGTTGGATGACTTAGAAATGTTTATTACTGTGACATTATCTGAAAATGTACAATTCCAATTTTGTGGAAATCCAAATACATTAAGTAGTATAATGTATAGTAATGTCGATATCGATTTCACAGAAGACAATTGAACTATAAATATGTTAGTTTATGAAAGGAGAGAATTTCCAGGTAATAAATTACAGAAATCACCAAAACAGGTTAATATATTGTTGGGTAATATATGTTGTATAAATGTTAATATTGTAGGTGGATCATATTTGAATGGAAAACCAACAAATTCAATACATGAATTCACGTGTGCAGTGGCTCCAGGTTACAAAATAATTGTAAAACCAAATACATTCATACATCTTCCAGTAATAGTTAACCGAGTAGATGAATTAATTGTACAATTGTCGATCAAGATGGTAAACTGGTTAATTTTAGAAATGAAGAAATTACCCTTTGATTACTTATAAAAAAGTTATATAGACAAGCATATTCTGTGTTTATCAGAATCAAAATGGATATTTTGTTTAATAGTCAATACACTCATAAAGTAGACACTTTTTTTAAAAACAATGTTTCTAAAAAACATATTTTGAAGAAAGTAGCTATAAAAAGAATCGAACAGAAGCATAAATCAATCATTTCAAACAAGATACCAAAAAGTTAACACAGGGCCACAAATTGTTTTTAAAGGAATAAGGATATGCCATTAATAGAAGTAGAAGACATACTTAAAGTTAAAGAAAAATAAGATATGATGACACAATCACCAATACAGAAATACATGTATATAAGCCATTCAGAGCAGGACTGTACATTTCCATAGGAAATAATGATTGCTAAACAAAATCACGATATTTACACAGTACTGTCAAAATCAAGTTTAAGCTTTAGAGGAATAATTAAAAAGACATAGGCTGTCTACTAATCCAGCAACTACAGAAATAGTGAGAAATGGATTACTTGATTTAATCGATAGAATTCCATATCTCCTCAATGGTGTCGAAATCGACCAATCACGGTATGTTGGAATTACTTCCATGATAAAATAAAATCTTTTGGAAACTATAAATAATGTTTATAAAGGGCTAATGGCTGCGTGGAGCAATGCTAATAATTTAACACCACAAATAAACCAAGGCAGAAAATGTGAAGTTGTTATACTGTTAAGCATGATTTTGGGCTTTGCTGAAGACTATAAACATATAATATTAAATACTAAACAAGAATTAGTTATTCTATTTGGTAACATGTATTCGAATACTAAACAGAAGCTTATCCCTATACTGATTTAAATGCAAACTTTGGAAATGGCGAATCCTAATTTTCTATGATATGTAGGACTCAAATTCTCAGGAAATGTATTATAACTAAATGAACCTGAATCATTCCAAACGAGAGGAACATTGTTTGTATTTAATATAAGCAAACAAGACAATGCAATAATCAATAGCGTAATTGATTCACAAATTGAAATTATTGCAAATACAGCAATTCTGGCAAATACACAAGCTAATAAGATGATAACTCACAATAGATTGGTGAGTTACAATGTAAGAGATAAGATGGTGAAGATAATGACGTGAATCAGCAGACATTGATTCACAGTATTAACAACATGTTTAGCAATTTGCAAGGATTTCCACCTGCAGAAAAGTTTATAATTATTAAATTAACTATTACTGACATAGAAGAACACATAACGACATTCAGATTCACACCAATGTTCTACTGGAAATATCTAAGTCCTAAATACAAGAAAATGAATAGATGGGTAAACAAACAAAACCACTGTTTAACCTGAGAATGTGGGTGTATGGAGTATGAAAATGTTGACGAGATTTGCAAACAAAACTTACATAATGGTGAAATATATGTAGGTGGTGTTGACCAAAAAAGCATTTTGAAAAGTGTGTGGAAAGGGAAAGTAACAGATATTAAAAAAGAATACAATTACCCATCGTCCAAACAATTGTGTATAACATCTGGTTATAAACCGAATTTCTTCTCTGCAGAAGAAATTTTAAATTAATGCTTATTTGGTTATTAATGACTGACTGAGGTGAAACAGAGTATGATCGTTCTCTTCCTGAATCACCAGTGGATATTATATGAGTGATATGGCATTATTTAGGATGAGTGGAAGTTAGTATATAAATGTATTTGGTTTGTGCAAGCCAATACTTTGTAAAGTGAATCAAGACAAGAATGAGGTCACATGCTTGTGCATACAAAACTCAAAGTGTAAATAGAATATTGCCAAGTAAATTGCACAATGGATTTGAAAAGTAACCATTTTAATTTTTTTTTGTAAACAAGTCTGTTTTTCACTCAATTTCTATTTACATCTCTGGAAACTCAAGTGTGAATTACTCCTGATTTAGAAGTGGAATAATACTCATTTTGGAGAGAAGTGCACTGGGTTGTTTCATTACAAAAATATCCATTAAAAGGTGGAAAATTGTAATGATTTAATATATTTTCCAAATCTGACAAAATGTCTGAATACAACTCTAACATTGAAGAAAAGTATTCACATTTTACCAGAACTTATAAGAATACAAATATTGCCAAAGGGAAGAAATTATGTAAATGTGTGTTTTTGTAAAAATCTAAGGTTATCAATTTTTTTTTCATAGCAAAACAAACGCTTTTAAAATACTTTTTTGTGTTTTACTAACTCTACGAATGTATTAATATATATGCACCCACATATAGACGAACTATAGCAACATAATGTTACGTGCATTTAACAATACTGTTTTGAAAGTGATTTAATGCTTAAACATACATTTCAAACAAATAATGTACTCCAATTGCTTCCTAGAATTATTTAAAGCTGACTATAAAATGTTGAAATCTTTCAGTTCCATTCTAGTCTTGGAAGAGTACGAAAGAAATAATGCATCTGCTGTGTTGCTTCTGTGTGAAACCTTTTAAGCTTTGTGGAGCTTACAATGACATGAACGAACAACCTGTCGAATGAAATATTCAAAAATATACAGTTTCAGTGGGATTTCTGCCAGAGGAAATTTACATGGAGCAATAATTAGATGAGACATTATATAATTTGCAACAGTGGCTTTCTTCCTCTTTCTCCTCCCTCCTCCTCGCCCTCCTTCACCTCCTCCCCCTCCTCTACCTCCTCCTATTTCCCATCCTTCTCTTCACCCTCCTCCACAATTGGCTCCTCAATTGACTCTGCAGTAGCAGCACAGTTGAAATTTCCTGCTTTACCCAGCATATTTCCTTCAAAATGGCAATACCTTAATTCAGGAATGGGAAATAATTTGTTTTCTGCTTTGTGCCACCTCAGTTATGAAATACTAGGCACAGCTTTTGCAGATAGACTTACTTATGCAAGGATATGCAATGACCAAACAGGTACTGATGTAGACTTTCAAATATTTCTTTCAAGGTATAGGAAGCCTCTGCTAGAGTTAACTACATCACCCTGACCGATAACTCTTAGTGTACATATAACCTATACGTATTTGAAATCCATCACAGCAGAGGAATCCTTTACATAATTTTTATACTTTCAAACTAAGCTCTCCCCATTCTACATTCCACAGATATTAATGACTTTGATAATTCTACCATAGTGCATTTCTTAACAGCCAGACTTGAAGAATGTAGCGCTTGTGGAAGCGGGTGGTCTTTACAACTAATAACAAAAATGGACCCATCCATCTCCCAACATAGACAGTTCACCGCTGGTCGGAAGTAAACCAAGTTATTGCCTATAAGAAGATATGTAATCCAAGGCTATTCCATCACTTGCTTCACCCTCATCAGCTCTCAAGACCTTGGTCTCAAGATTCATCAAACTCTCTTCACTTGCTCTGATGCACAGATAAAAACTTTTTTTTTCTGCAAACACTACACTCTGTATCATAACAAATTCAGCTTAGCCACCTTCAATGAGTGAATCAAGCTTCCAAATGCCTCAATAATGTGTGAATCTTCTAGCACATACTGCATTACATCTAATCTAATAGACAATGAAAAAACTATTAATTTAGAATAAAAATATTTCATATAATTTGATAGAATAGCGGATTCGTCTCTGTGCACATTATCGTCAGCCTTGTCCCCCAGATATGAACTTCACTACAGTAATTCGAAATGTAGTGCTTAAATAAAAAAGAAGATTGTTTGTATATGTAAATACATATTTTAAGAAGGAATGTGATTTTGGTATATGTAAATAAATATTAAGTTTGTTTGAACACTGGAATATAGTAAATTGTATTTCAAACTGATTTTTTTTTCATTTACCACCAAATAGGCAGTATACCTTAAAGAAATGAGTGAATCATTGTTTACATAAAATATATCACTTTATTATTCTATGTCCATTACATTACAAAATCTTTGTGTGAGGACCATGTATTTAATCGTGGGTGTAACCTTTTTACATATTTATCTTGAACAAGCATATCAACATAACACAAAAAATTACATTGTATGTATTCTGTGATAAATATACATAATTGTCATTCCCTTAGTCTACTAAATTACATAATATTTTGTTCAACCATATCAGAAACCAATACTGTTATAAATTATATCCATGCAAATTGTTAGTATTTAACACACTAAAGACTTGTGTAGATGGAGATTAATTAGCATTGCAAAAGAGTTTATTTCCCACAGTGCATGCTGAAACATGTTGGAGTTGTTATTGTTTACAAAATAGAAAAGGACTATGGGCGGCAATAGTGAGTGGAGGGATGTGAGCTGGGAGGTGTGTGGCAAGGAGGAATAATTGTGGAAAGTGAAGTGGTTTACAGAAACAGCCACTGAGCGCCAGCTGCCAAGAGTTGTGGTGCAGCGAGGCCACGAAAGGAGCGCAGTGAAAGGAGGAAGGGTGAAGCAAACTGCATGATTCGAGTGGTGTCGCAGCCAAAAGCAGGCTGGAGGAAGGAGGGAGCGACCATGAGTGCTTGGCCTCTTAGCCCCACGTATCGGACACTGTTCCCCATCCCCCATCCTTTCAGACAGCTCCCATCACATCCGTGGTTCCCCTGCTCAGCTCGATAACCTGTCCTGGCATGCACGTTCCCTCTCCAATCCCCTTTCACCACATGCCTGTGAGGCCTGAACTAAGCACTTCTTCCTTTTCCCCGCACACTGCAATGAACAGTTCCTTCCATGCCTGCGCTAAGCATTGTCCCGCCCTCCGGCAACTCCACAACTCACGTGGTTGCCTTCTGTCAACCACAGCTCAGCTGTTCACTACATGTCAGGCATTTTGCACACTGTCTTCATGCTTCATAACAAGCTATCAGACTGTGTTTACAACACATTTATAACTTTCATTTTGACTAACACAAATTATTTGTTTAATACAAAACCTTACATATTAATGTAAATTACTCGACATTGTCAAAAAAAGAACCAGTGTACACTGAAAAAATAAATACCACCATCAAAATATTTTACACAATCAAACTTTTCAAAATCAAATATCAAATTTCATCTTAAATTTTTTCAGCAAGTGGAATTAATCTGTTACTGCATATTTAAAACACTTACTTAAAAAATTTTAAAATTAAAAACATTCTTATAATTTACTTAAATCTTTATCATTCTATACTTTTACAACAAAATAACATACTTAAAACTTCCCATCCCTTCACACAGAAAATTATTTTATTTGTTAGAGTTAGTCATTGTCCATTCATTTGTCATATATTCAGCCATCACTCAAACAACTCATTCGGAGCACACATGGACAGGGCTTTGTGCCCTCCAGACATGCCAGGCATAGACAGGCTTAGTTCCCAAATATTTTTCTATGTTCCATAATTACTCCCAAAAACACCACCGCCTGCCCTAAAATCACTTAAAACTAAGTGAATTACAACATATATCACCTGTACTCGTACATATATTTTTTTTATAAATATTTAAACTACTTAAAATTATATGCCCAAACCTCCCTATCACACATCTAAACATTTCATTCATTAGAGTTACACATTGTCCATTTGTTCATCATTCATTCATCCATCACTCAAACAACCTATTCAGAACTTAGACATGGACCAGGCTTTGTGCTCTTCAGACACACTGGGCATAATCTTGCTTAGTTCCCAAATATTTTTCTATGTTCCATCATTCACACCCAAACATAATTCAGCCAATACTTAAATATCTTAAAACTTACTAAATTGCAACACCCTCCCCCTGGCTCACACTGGTAGTCATACACCTATTTTTTTTAATATTAAAGCTATTATAATTATATGCCCCAACTCCCCATCACACGTCAAAAATTGTCATTTGTTAGTGTTACTCACTGTCCATTTATTCATCATATATTCACCCATCACTCAAACAACTCATTCCGAACATAGCCATGGGGAACCCTTTGTGCCTCCAGACATGCAGGGAATAGCCTGGCTTAGTTCCTAAATATGTCTATGTTCCATAATTCACTCCCAATCCCACAACAGCCCACCCTTAAATCTCTTGAAACTAACTAAAATTACAATATCTTTCCCCATCACTCACACTTGTACTTATACACCTGCCCAACTTATTTTTCTCAGAGTACTTGGTATTTTATTCTGGAATATTTTCACATATTTTGTGACTATTTAACACTGTAAAGAGGGCATGAAGTGAATTATTGTATCACCTTAGTTCCATAGAGCAATACTATGTCGGCCATCAAGTATCTCCCTCAAAACTCTATTAAATTCCTCTAAAAAATACATCAAGAACCCACCTAGAATTTAATCAAACATGTTTCCCCTCACTCATACTCGTAGCCATACACCAATTAAAAATTATATACCCAAACCACACCATCTCACATCAAAATATTTCATTTGTTAGAGTTATACAAGGTCCAAACATCGAATACACAGGTATCCTTCACTCAGACAATGCATTCAGAGCAGTGAGGCAGGAAGGGCTAGTAGTCTTCCAAGCATGTTTGACAAAGTTTTGCATAGTTCCTTCTTTGTTTTTCACTGCTCTATTAAACACACCCAAAAAAATACAACAGCCACCCTTAAACCTAATTTAAACTACATAAAACTAGCACAAAATACATAAAACTAGAAAAATAAATGAAATTACTTAAAAATACGAAAAAATGAAATTTAAATATTTTAACAAACCAAAATAAATTTTAAATTAGTGAAGAAATTCTAAAAGTTAATTGTTTTTAAGTAAAATCTTGAACTTCTAACTATTTCATATAATATTTTGAGCAAGTTTAATTCAAATTACAGAAATCACAAAGAAAATATATGATGGGCTCGTCCACATCGCCATAATCACCCATTCGAATTATCATTAATCAACACTAAGTTTGCAGTGTATATCACTCTGTTGGCTGGTATGCATCATCCAAGCCCCTCATTCATATGCTCTCCCATACTCTCCCCTCTACCAGAGACAATACCAGGATGGTGAGGGGTGACTGATGCTCTGTCTCCTCCTAGTACTAAAGAAACTTATTTTTTTTGTATTTAAACCTAACTAAACTAAAGAGAACTAACTTTCAAGTTGTGTGGAAGTTCCAGAAATAACTATGTGCACTTTCTTTCACTGACAACAGTGATCAATTCTAACAAGAACTGCTCTCCAGCAGTAAAATGAAGTGTATGGCTGTTCCTTTCTCCTTGCCAGCTAGCCCCTTCCTGGCAGGTTGGCAGCATGCGGCAGTCAGTCGGGCGAAGTGCAGGAGCAGTCCACAGCCCTCTGTGGGGGATGAACACTGACGACCACCGCTCCTGTGCATGTATATATAAGGCGATGCTCTCCACACCTCCCTCCCCAGGGAACCTACACAAACAAGGCAAATTGTCGGTTTTAATAATATTACGTGATTTTATTAAAGTAAAAATGATTTCCTTAATTAATTAAATGATTTTAATGCGAAATTTAAAATGTTTTAACTAATCAAATTGTATTTTAACAAATTAATAAATTTACTTAATGAATCAACGCGATCTTGAATTTTCTCTTTTACACTTGTATTCAGTCTATACTTTAATGTGAAATATGCACATTTCTTTGGTTTTAGCAATTATATTTACATTTACATTTTATTTCGAATTTTTGTATGTTATTTGATATGTGATAAAATTCCAGAACTTAATAGCCTTCAAATACAGCATGTACAGTTTTTTAAATATCTACTAGTTGAATATTACATAACTTGTAATTATGTAAATACCATTGCAGGCATGAGTGTATCCTTTATTCTTATAATATTGTTTAATGACTCTGAATTGGATTACCTGGGAAACGAACCTATGCCTTACACACATTATAGCATAATCTGACTTTGCTACAGGGGTTGGCGATGTAACACAACTTTTTTGTGAATTTGTGTTGGAAAATTATTTATTAAAAAATATTATGAGCTTGGAAGAGCTGTTTGTAATGGAGTTGGGTCGGGTCCACGTGAATGGAAATGGGAATTTTGAAAAGTTACTCTCGCTTTTAGTTCTACAAAAGGTCATTCACACTATCCTATGCGTATCTGGACCTTGTCGGTGCAACGAGAGAACAGTGCTGTACTGGGAACACTGGATACTGCTTTTAGTGGGCACAAAATATATTAACTCTGTTCTCGGATTGAAATACCAATACAGAGTTTCTTTGAAATAATATTATTTTCTGTATACACTATTTTTTAATCAATGTTTTTTTCAAAGATGGTTATAGTGATTGCCTCCAGTTATTTTTAAGCTTGGGTAATGTATTGAAATTTGTTAAGCATGTTAGCGAGCATGTTGCTCGTTCCTATTTAGTGGGCTTATCTCATAGTTGAGAGAGAGATTTTATGTTTAAAGTTGATTGAAAAACACCAGCATGGTCTGTTCTCGAACACATCATGTAATAAAATGTGTGCACACTGGGTTCACTCTGTAACCTTAAACGGATAGTATTAAAATTGTTTTAAGTTCTCTTGTTAGGGATTTTTGTAGAAGCAATTTTATTTAACCTGTAGAATCAATATACAGCATTTGAGCCTTCTTGTTAAGTATTGTATGCCATTTCTAAAACTGCTATTCCTTCAGGTGTGAATTCGCCTTTGTATTTTTTTCTTGAAATTACAATCGACTTAATTTTTTTACTCTTAAGACACAAGTTTGTTTTTTTCTAGTTAAGAATTACCAGTACACCTATTACTCTCATAGTCATATGATTTTTGACAGTGGCTAAACTTTACAAGAACCATACACAATTTTTTTTCTCTTGATTAATCAGAGTAATAGCAGATAATCTCAGTTATGCACATTTGTGAAATCATATTTAATTTTCACGTATATGAAGATTACTTTAAAAATGCTTAGTTTCATAGAGAAGACGTGTTTGGATAGAAAAAAATTTAATACCAACTTGTTTGGTATCAGAGAATGTTAGCTAGCAAAAATGATTGGGTAAAAGTTTCTTGAACTTGAAATATTTTTGTGTGGTTTACTGTAGATGTGGAGGGAACACATTAGTGGTGTTTCAAATCTTCCTGTCTGAAAGGAAGCCTTTGACCTGCGGGTCTTCGCCAAGTTTGGTGTCCTTGAATGTTGCTTCCCATGGTCAGCAAAATTACCTGGTCGCCGCCCTGCACCTGTCTTGGAGCGAGAAATGGGTGTGGATTCTTTGTGGGTGCTGGAGTCGCACTGGGGAGATGGTAAGAGAGTGGGTCGCACTGGCTTTGTTGAGCAGGCGACAGCGAACACTGTATTGCTGGCCGCGTGGCATGGAGTTCTTGGCGGAAGAGGAGAGGGGGAGTCCAGATCTTCGCTTGTTTCCCTCGTGCCTGCGCAGTATTCTTTTCGGATTTGAAAGAGTTTTGGAGGCGCATCTCACAGGATTCTAGGTGGGGATGAGCGGAGAAATCGTTGCCTCAAGGGAGTCAATAGTTCTAGGAGAGCAGCCAGTCTGCCTGGAGTAGTGATCATGTTCTGTACAGTTTTCTCTTGCATCTTGGGATAAATGCTTCGGTTTTTATTTACTTATGCGGTCGTTGAGAGTTGCGTGGCTATCTGGAAATGTTTGAGGAATTGCTGCGATTTTAATGTGCGGTAAGAGGGAAGCCAATTTATTAGATAGATGCGTGCATTTGAATTAATTTCAAAGCATATTCATTCAGTTTTGTAAGGTTTTAGGTGGAAGATAGTTCGTCTGGTTTCGTCGTATATTTAGAGAGCCGATGAGGGTTAAGTACATATTTATATTTGTGTTGGAGTTGTAATTTTATATTAGCTGGGTGTTTGTTTAATTTAAGTAGATTTTGTGTTTTGTTCGGTAATCACATTATTAAAGTCTTTTGGTTAATGAATGCGTTTTTGCTTCTGTCGATTACATGATTAAAGTGGAGATAACTTACTTTGCTAAGGTAAACAGTTTTATATCCCATAAATCCATGATTAAAATCGGTTTAACAAATTTGTTTCAATTCTTTTGGTTAATGAATCATACTTACTTCATTTAGATATTTTAACGTGAATCGTAGTGGGCTAGAACATACCCATGTGCTCCTGCTCCATCCACACCCCATTCGCCTAGTGAGCCAAACCCCCCCCCCCCTACATGTATTCGCTCAATCCACACCTCACTCCCTAAGTGAGCCAGAAATGACATGTGTGCCTTCGCTCTATCCAAATGTCATTCTAATGAAGTGAGCTAGAAGTGACATGCATGGGCTCGCTCCATCCACACCTCACTCGCCTAGTGGTCCAGAAGTGACAAGCATGCCCTCACTCGATCCACAAAAAAAATTGTTTCTTATACCACAATTACAGCCCACTCCTCTGGTAGATTGACCACAGGACCTCACAGACTACACACCGATGTTGCTCCGCCAATATCACCCTTATGACACAACACTTTCAATACCAATAAAAAAATAAAAAAATAGATATCAAAAAATTATTTAATATAACAAATTGATTATTGAAAATATATTAATCGAATCAATCGGTTTCATTAATCGGTTTAAAATCTAATTAATTATCCAATTAATCAAACAATTATTTATTCTCATTTGCATATCATAATTTGTCACTTAGCACAGTATTGCACTAAATGCAACTTAGGCCACTCTTGCGCTAAGTGAGCGACAACGGCACTGCTGTCTCTACTCGTAGCCTTGGCTCGCACTGGATTAAAAATAGGAGCTTTGCACTCCTAACATAGTGAACTCTGCGAAACAAGCCGCTCCGTTAATGCAAATATTTGAACCACAATTTACAAGTTACGATACTAAAAAAAATATATATATATATACCTTCAGTTTCAAGTAGTGCGTGCGTCTATGTCGGAAAAACACTCTTTTTGGATTCTGATATCGTGATTCAAGTTCGGCAACCATCGGATTTGGTGTGTGGAGTGGAACGTATTCTTTTTCCTGTATCAGTTTTGACATGGGAACCTAAACGATCTTTTGATAGAAGTCTTATTACTGTTTGAACTAACCTTAGTACCTAGAATATTCTGTGAATATGTGTTTTACCTTTTAAGTTAACTAATACGTTACTTTAGCTTCGGCGCGAGATGACGAGCAAGTCCAAAGCTCCTCGAACTTCCATCCCCATTCTCAGAGGGTGTAAGCAAACATCGCCAACTACACGACAGAACTACCTGAGACAAGTAGTCTGCACGTGACTCACTGACGAATTGCCCGGGGCTGGCTATTTCCACAACGGTCCGGTTGTCGCAACGTCGGACTGGTTGTTGCAGCGTTATACGAAGCTTGCGCAATGCCGCGTCGAGAGCTAAACTGGCGTTGCGTCGTATAGAACAGCCTGTCGCGTCGTCGTACACTTTAAACATAGCTGTGTACCAAACGAAGAATTTAAGGACCCCAGAAGAAAATACAGCAAAACCGACACATACCTTCATTCATTTTCCATTCAAGAATATCTGAACTTTTCCGCGGTATAACTGGAGCATCGATGCTTCTCATCCCAGTATACTTCGTTTCCTATTGTGTTCACCATAATTAATTTTGCTTAGTGGCGTTAAACCTTACTTCATTTTGCTTGAATTCGTCTGGCCTCTGTGTTCCCTAACTGCATTTTGCCTGACGGCCATGACCCTGAAATATCAATATTCAAAAATTCTTCACAAAAACTAGGTTTCGCCTGCATTTCTCCTTATATCTGAAATCCACATGTTGCCTAACCACATTTATCCTAACTTCGTTTCTTCTAAACGCACTTCGCTTAAATAAACTTTGCCTTATTTTATTTCACCCTGTTTTTTTTTGCCTAAATCTCGCCTAACGTTCGGGATAAACGAAATTACTTAAATCACGACGCCACCCCTCAGCAGCGAATTCGATACATTTCGTTTTCCTAGCTGCCCATGGTGCCGCATAGGCTTCGGGGTACTATATGCTGTTCACGGTAAAGTGAGCATTTTTTTAAGGCGCTTCCCAACATGCATTAACATCTAATAAATATATCTTATTGCAGCCTCAGGCATTAAATTTTGACGGTGGTGAAAAGTATACACTGTGTTTATTGGTCACATTGCAATGTTGATATTAAAAAGCAGCAGGGAGATGGAAATTGGACGAAAAGGAAAATTTAGAAGGGCCTTAAAAAGTGCTCACTGGACCGTGAACAGCCTATACCAACGTTAGCGGTATCCGAGATGTCATATCATTGACAGTATCATTGTACAGTAGCATTTATTCCAGTTATTAGGACCCCGGCAATTTTCTTTCGCCTGATCAATAAAGTTTCACTCACGTAAGCAACGATAGGAGGTCCCTCTCTATCATCCTCACATTTTTACAGTGTCTTCGTAATTTACCCTCTTTCTCTATAGTAATAATATTATTTTTTTTGGTAGGGAGGCCAGACAATATATTAATCCAAATGGTGAGAGATTGAAGAAGTCCATATTAAGGTCCAGCCTTATACGCCATGTTGAATTAGTGGTTTAGAGCATATTCCAGTTTATTTTAGTAACACCTATTTTGAAACTACGACTTGTCAAATAACTATGGCGTAATTGATGCAGCATCATTTTTAGATTATCAATGTAGGACCTATGCATATTCTTTCCGTTTCACAGTTAGCAGACAACGCGTTGTAAAAAATATGGCGACTAAACTTGAAGGTATTTGTAAAATGAAAACATGCTGTAACTAACTAATAAATATTTTCATAGAAAAAAAAAAGTTATCGGACATAGATGGAAAATCAAACAAGGCAAATGAGGACGAGCCTCAACGAACCAGACAGGTATTTGTCTAAACCGAAGTTGGCGAAAATTACTTGGAGAAAACCATGGATAGTGGAGGCGGCTTGGATCGAACCCGCGAACTTCCTAAGTCGTGGAACTTGTGCTGCGGCATAGCGAAACACAGCCGGCAGCTGAGGTTTTAGTCTCCCTTTCTTCGGGCCTTGGCCTCAATCGGGGCGATTACGCGCCTTCATTACCAGCCACACGGCGACGAAAGTCTGTTGCATAGACGAGTAGCTACAGCTAAAGGTCTACTCTATCACGTTTCAAAGCTCTTATGCTTAAAGCTTGGCAACTAAACATTTTCGCCAGAAGCAGTGATGTTGCATGTCCAACAGATTTTATTCTTCGTGCATGTAAACAGATGGGATATTCGCAATTTTCGTTAAATAAATATAATTAAATTTCAGTATTCCTATTTGTTTTGTGTTCGAGCAAACGTAAATAATAAACAGAACACCTCTATTTCCGCACAGGAGCGGGAAACTAATTAAGTATGCACACGTGTAATATTTGGTCCTGTAATCTGGATTTTGCAACATGTTACATTATACGAATATTTTAATAAAATGTGACAGCAGGATCAAAAAATATCATTTGATAACACACACACACACACACACACACACACACATATATATATATAGACACACACACACACACACGTTGCTCTTAAATACGTAACGTCTTTCAAATGGACGTGAATAATATTTTCCAAAATAAAGTTAATAGTTACTGGCAAGTATACGTTATAAGTTCAGCCAAACACGAGCACTTAAATACCAAAGTATAGAATTCGTCCCCTTGACGCAAGATTAAAAGCGACTTCTTTGAAGCACTAGTGCACCTAGTGGCGGAATTTTTCCTTATCCCAAACTGCCGAAGCCCCGCGGTGAACAGTAATGAACGTGTTCGTTTAAATTGTAATTAGCAACACCCCAGTATTTCCACATCGACGAAATTCTTTGAACCGCTTGCGTTTAATCGTATCGGCAGTCAAACTAGTTTATATGAAGTGCGCAAACATCTAAAAGCACAACTTGGTTGTTCTACCCTAAAACCTTTTCACGTTATTTCCCGAGAGTGGCCACTGCGCGGCTTAGTTTCACACTACAAGTCGATTTTTTCCTCTACGGGCAGGACTTCCTAAACTAAACTAACTCTAGTACGGTAGTAGTTGATTGAGTGTTTTTTTGTAGTTTGAACTAACCTAGGATGGTTGGCAAATCAGTTGGTCGTTTTACCACCCCCCCCCCCACACACACACATGTGCAGCAGCCAACGACTGTACACAGGCGCTTGTTGTACAGGACTCTGTACAGCTTCGTCGATAGATTAGGCTGCCTTATTACCAGTCGCACTTTCAATCAGTGAGTGAGAGACTTGGGCAGCAACTGACGCACGAGTTCTTCAGCACCGACAGTGATGAAATCGGATCGAGATAGAGTAATGACAGAATTCAATGGTGGGGGGGGGGAGGATGAGAGTACGCCACGAGTACTAACCTGTAAACGGCAACTTCCATCACGTTTCAAACAAATGGATATCGAGAGCGACTGGTCCGGGAATCTGACTTGGAATCACCGCGGTGGGAAACTGGTTGATTGAATTGTATTGGGAAGGGTTTGTTAATGTTCTCCGGTGTCATGCCTTAAGGCGATATTACACGATACCAGATTCTGTAAAAGCTTGTGCAAGGTCCGCCATAGCGGCCGTTATACCGGATAGTATGGCACACATTGTGGCATTTCCCGCCTTGTACGGTCAGATTTCGTACCAGGTTTGGTAACTGGACACGTCCTATTTTTCGTGACAGGTTCCATACCGGCTCTCGTACCTGGCCAATCACATCGCAGTTTCAGAGCGTAGGGCGCTCCCCGTGGCTACTACTTGAAACGAGTTGATGAAGAAACAGAAAAGGGTGCCTCCATCTTGATTGTACATCTGTGAGATTGAAACTCATTCAGATAGATTTAAAATACGACGAGAAATAATATTGGCGATGATAACTTTTAATCACTGTTTAAAACCGTTATAAATACTTTAAACACTACCTATTGTATAAAAATAATTAATTAAAAAAGTTCATCGTATTTACAGTATATAAACTCAACATCTGGAGTGAAGTAGCTTCACTTCTTTTTCGAGAGTATAAATGATACCATACTGGCTAGCAATAAATGTATGTTAAATACGAACAGTAATATACTGGTATTAAGATGTGGTAATTCGTTTTTCCACATGCTTACGCAAGCTACTAACTGGTAGCAGGTCTACGAATGGAGTTCATATTTACTACAAACCGCGCACCCACCGAGGGTGCCAAACGCTAGTACGCGAACTACTGTCGTGTAATATGAATCTTCCATGGCGGCTCATATAGCGGCTGGTATACCGGCTCGTGCACCAGGACTTGTAAAAGCTTGTGCAAGAACCAAGTACGGCTGCACGTATCGTGTAGTATCGGCTTTAAGGTGTATCAGGAGGCGGCTTACAAACTAATGTATGACCTAACTTAAACGTATACCAATTTCTTACCCAGGATTCGAACCCAGAACCTCCCACACCCCAGACCGATGGTTTGCCAACCGACTGTGCCACGGGAGATCGGCTAGTTGTTTGAAGACTGTATTAACCTGCCCCCTCGCAAGTAATTAGGGTGAATACGAAATAAATTATTTACTCGCTAAGTAATTAGATTCCGCCCTATTTTCGATATTTCGGAAAATCTAAATTTAACGCAGATATTGCAGAGAATTCTATATTTTTTTTAGAAGTACTTCCAAATGTAATCTACTTGTTCTATAGCCTTTAAATGACTTCCAGGAAGTTAATGAAGGACAGCATATTTTATTTGTTCTACCTAATTCCTCATAAAATATTTGAAAGATTTTCCTTGGTAAAGTAATATTCATATCATATGTTACTGAACTAAACATGATACGTAAAACGAAGTAGTGTGAATAAATATTAAAAGTTTGAAAATCGGGTTAAAATTTTTGTGGTTTTGGTGAAAAATGTACCGTACGCCATTAAAAAAACCACGACGTAACATAAAAATGTGGGCACATTAAACTTACATACTTAGCTGTTATTATTTGCTGTGAACAGACATACACAAAAACACAAAGAGAACTCCACAAAATAAATTATGATAGTTGTTACAAGGCAAACGAAAAAAAAAAAAATCACACCCACAAAGACAGTACTTATGCAAATAATTGACACAGTGAAGCAACAAAGTCGAATGGACGACACGATGAAGAAAATGCATACATACAGAGCAGGCTTCATTTCACATCTGCCATGTTTCGGAACGTGAAATATGCTCCCATCTTTACACACGTATCGAAATTTACATCTTCCTAGCGACATTAAGTTTGGGAAAAATTCTCAGGATAAATAATTAGATATACGTACTAATTTCTTATAAATATTATCGTAAAGCGAGGATTTTTTCTTTACTTTTCAATTATTATTAAATTTAACACCATTATTAATCTTAAAGCAAGCCTTGCAAAAAAAAAAATGAAACGAGGCAAATTGTCTCTAGACTTGGGAAGCCCGAATAACTTAGTGTATGTATGTATTAAAGTTCCACTGACAATAGATTATTCAAAATGCACAATGCGTCCATTTTTTAACTGAGGTGCTAGCATACATAAAGACAAACTTCACCTGGGTAAGACTTTCATGTACTGTTGACCAGTCTCAGGCTTTTGGGTGCCAAACTAATTTTTTATGAGAAAAATTCTGGTTGGGGGGGGGGGAGGGGGTTTTCGTAAAATTACTTGACTCGCCACATCAAAGTGAAGTTGGCCCATTTTATATTTACAGTGTGAATAAAAGGTATGTGAAAATCTCTAATTACAGAATATATATTTTCTGTAATGTTTTTTTATTTTCTCCTGTCATTTTACGTTCTTAGGTTGGTAGTGTGTATTCGACGTGTTTAAATTTAATGGATTAAAAAAAACGCCTCGGCCGAATACATATGTTTTTATGATGCTCTTTAACTGAATATAAGTAAGCAGTGTTAATAATTGTTTTGGTTTTCTAAGAAAAAATTGATTCAGGAACGGTAAAGTGGGAGGGGAAGAGAAAGAAATGCTCATTTGTGTAACCCCCCCCCCCCCCAATCATACGACCTCGCCATCCTAATCGCCGCCATTGCTTTTGCCTTGTTACCTTGAAGTAATAAAGATGCTTACAAAATTTGTTATATAATATTCCTGGCTGATTGCTACACTCACTAAATGGCGATGTACGGTAACTCAATGCGGTGGGCTGTAAACTGAGAGAGATCGGATAAGTCTCATTAGAAGTTGTAATTAAATCATCAAGATCGTTACCGCACCGCAAAAAAAAAACTATTATCCAGCTGATTTGGTCATATTGCAGTAGAACTGGTCTCACCTCCTACTCGTCGTCTGAATATGGTCCCGTGGCACAGAATACGTAAGTACACGGAAGCGAAATGACTCGGCAGTTAGGCACACCAGACCGCTGAAAAAAAAAAAAAGTTTATAGGAACCATCTAGGGACAGCTAGCCACCTGTTCGGTTGTAGGTACCATATAAATATTATTGACGTGGATAGCAACATCAAAATAACTTTTATTATATTTTTGTCTGGGATTGCATTAGCTACTGTATTGCTACAGTACTGAGTCGCGAGTACAAAAGAACTTCACCAATATTGGAATAGATCCTACAACAATCAAAATTTGTCAATATCTAAAAGAACGTTCCATTTCTGCTTCCCTCACACCCGACCACTGTTCTATTCAGTACTAGCAACAGAACATTGTGTACGGTTATTTTAATTCTTGGTAGTGCGACAGCAAAAAAAAAATTTTTTCTAAGTATATAACGTATTATTATTCCACATATAATTCACGTACCTATTATCATGTGATAATATATGTATAACCCACATATATATTTATTTAACTATTTATGTTCACGTAATATTGATATGTGGTGAGATGTTTATGTAATTTATTCAGTATTTTAGATTTTCTGTTCTGTGCAGCAGAAATTTTATTTATTTATTTTATTGTGCTGTTAAGTTGTAATAATAATGTTACGTTCATCAGAGTTGTTAGTTATTTATGACGTCACATTTGAGGCTGCTTTTATGAATGCACCTGATTATTAATCCCTTTACTTTCCTATGGTAATTTGAATTTGCGAGGATCAGTTAAAATTATATTTTAATTAAGGGACCTTGTCTCCATCTTGTTTATCGAAGGTCATAATGTAGGTCAGTCAGGGGCTGCTGATCCTCCATGCAGTATCGGCAATTTTAATTGTTTAATTACTGCAGCGACGATGGAAATATTGCTCAAAATATTATGTGTAGCCGACGGAGTGAGCGGATGCTCAAAGAAGAGGGCTAGCGAGCAATTAAGCTGTATTAAACACTGAAATACTTAGAAGGTATTTGTGCCATCGCTTGTAAATAATTTTCTGAGGATCCAGCGGTGAAGTTAACGTGCAAGTTAACCTTTCAACAGTCAATTCAGCACCTTCCTTTATTTTAATAACGATAACCAGAGATTTTAGAACTTTATCTACTTACTGGACTAATTTTAATAGTGTCAGGCAATTAATTTAAATGAACCTATCGTGTAGCTTTATAATTTCTGTGTGAGATTTAAGACTGCTCTCAGAGATGATTTACTTTACTGAATAACACTATATTTTTCTAAGGACTATAAAAATTTTAAACCATCAGCTACCTGATAGCTTGGTAGAATTATCATTTTGCAACAGGCATACAGCTGAACGAAATATTTTATGTCACCTTAACAGTTGGAAGTTTATTCTGTGAGACAACCTAAAGATTTTCTAAAAAAAAAAAAAAAGCATCGCTTCACCAACGGATGGCTTTTATTGATAGATTTGAAGGTAGTTAGTTCATCTTAAGCCTTTGAGTGTCAATGTGTTGTCAGTACTTTTTATGTATGTTGTTGTCTGACGCAAAGGAAATTTTCCCTAAGGTATATTGCCACCCACCTTCATGTACAGAGAGTTCATGGTAAGTGAATGGCCACACCTGAAGTGAGTCATGTGTGTGCTACACTTTCTCCACATTTAAATGTCAGTTTTTTGCTATGTTTTTACATGTTATCCTAGCCCTAGCCAGCTACCTTTCCCAGATTCATTTCACTGGCTTACCAGCTGTGGGGCAGTACAAGATTTGCATATAGCACCATCTTCTCCCATTTTTTTCCACCTTCTTTTGAAGTGATTTAGATGGAGGTACTATGTGTTTTGTAGAGGCTGTTCAAGGTAAACTGAGCAATGTTGGAAGCCTTGCTTGGGATCTACTTGTACGCAGACTACGTATTCTCCTGCGACATATAAAATAGATAATGCAGTGGTCATGATCACTTTATCCATGATTCGGTCAACTAGAACTGTGAAATTATTAGAACAGGAAATATTTCACAAATATATTCATTCGTATACTTAGATTTATATATATATATATATACATATATATATATAAGCAAAAGGCGTAATTTCAAATCGTGTCGAATGATACCGATGGTCAGCGAGTTTTCTCGGGGATCTCCCGTTTCCTCCTCCCTCTTATTCCGGCGTTTCTCCGTGCTCTACTCGCTTCACCCTCATCGGCTCTCAAGACCTCGTTGTTAAGAGCCGCCTAAATCTCTTCACTCGCGCACTCCATCTTTGTTTTTTACCAATGGTGAAATAGGCGCACGATTGTTGTTCCGTTGCACTGTGGACCCAAGAATGTACGCATTTAATTACGCAATAACATCGCACTAGTTTTCCAGCAGTTGCATTAGTGCAAGAAACGGAACACGTCCCGGGTTGTATGGACAAGGTCGGGCCGGCGGCGGTGGTGGTATACGCTGTTCACGGTAAAATTAGCACTTTTGAAAGCCCTGCTTGAGATTTACTTGTATACACGTTGTGTATTCCCCGCCTTATGTAAAATTAACATTACCATCGGCCTCATCACTTTATTCATGCGTCGGTAAAATTAAATTGTGAAATTAATAAGAACTTTAATTCTTTACAAATCTGCTTATTGTTACACTTTGATGCATTAAAAAAAAAGCGAAGAAATAATATTAAGATATCACGAATGGTTACCTAACACAATTTATTCGACGTTAAGATATGGAACTACTTTCCATCCATTTTTACCAACTTTACTGGGCGCATTTTACACAAGTGTGTCCATTAAAATATATGCGTGCAGGGGCCGTGACTTTTTGTCTGAGGTTTATTTCTAAACTGCTCACTTTATTGCGAACAGCCTTTAGTAGTCAGTCTGTTCACTTCCCGCTACAGTGAACCGAATTCGGTTCTTGGCAGCGTCATTCCCGATTTTCTAATTTGAAAACGTGACAGACTTCGCTATTGGCCAGCGGTCTGCATCTGGTTGCTGCCGCAACCCTATCCATTGAATTCCATCAATGATACACCTGAACCCTATCGACTCTGTATAAACTTGAGCCCGCTGCTCAGACTCGCCTTAATCTTTCCCACTCACCTGAAGCCAATTCTCTTCGTGATTCTGAAACTTGCCAAAAAAACCGATACCGCAATCTAGCGATTTGGAGTTTGCTCTGATCAGGAGGTCCCAGCTCCGCTTGGCACATGCGCAGAATTGTGCAACGTACAAACTTACAATACTTTAAGTTTACCAACTTAACAATATACCAACTTTCGAAAATCATCGCTACCCAGATTTCTAGTTTTAAAAATTAGGCAGTGCTCCAGTGACGAAATAAAAAAAATCAAAAAATCAGGGCAATGGTCAAACTACCTCTCGTTCATGGGAAATAACTTTTGATTATTCGTGCAACTCAAAAGATTTGATAACAAAAATGTTGTCAAAAAGCAAAATTAGTTTCGGAAGTAAATATGTTTTGTACGTTCATGTCATATCTTATTTTAGAAACACAATATATCTAATGTCGTACAAGTTCGTCAATTTGTACCAATACGTTTACTCTCAAATAGTTTTTCATCTAAGATTAGAATAAAATTTGAAATTTGATTCACATCTCAACGCACGCACACTTGCATTCACACAGGCATATTTTATATAATGCGCCTTATTCCATTGATTCTGATCTATAAAATAGAGTTCACGATAGGATAGTTGGACCATAATTCGAACACGTGACATCGTCATTAATAAGTTATTTCCCGAAAATAAATGTGATAAGTTTATTATAAGATTTTTTTTTTTTTTTAAGTAATCAAAATAAAGCACAAAACCTACAGGACGAATGTATCGCATTCCTCTCGTGATTAAAGGTGGTAGGAAAATAGTGCGCAACGGAACGTTGCTCCAAACCAGGAACGATCAGTTTGCAGCTCGTTTTCCCGGCGTTGACCTGCCAGACGTTTCACACGCGTTAACTCGCGTTCTCGCGAGACCTGCCGCCTTCATGGGCACATTACCATCTCAGTTCGCTCCGCGTGTCGTCGGCCTGGTTCTTCCACTCCGCGCGAGAAGGAGAAGGACCTCAGGAACCGGTTACCATCGCTTCGCGTAGCGTCTCCGGGCGACACTGCTTCGTCGAATCATACCATACACGCACACGTTGGACTTGATTTTTAACAGCGTCGAGAGACAGTTTCATTCATCTTTTATACACACATACGCTCCGAATAATTGCCAGCGATTTCAATCAGTAGAATTATTTCACTGAGTAGTCGGCTAATGAGCTCTTGTCTACGTGCGAACTGGTGAATGGGCTGAGGTTGTACTGCCGGGCCAGTGCAATTCACTGAAGGCTGTTCACGATAAAGTGAGCACTTTTGAAATCAGTCTTAGGAAAAGGTCACTATCACTACCTGCGTATATTTTAACGGGCAAACTGAGTAACATGAGCCCAGTAAAGTTGGTAACGATGAATGGAAAATAGTTCAATATCTTAATGTCGAATAAAAAGTGTTAGGTAGCCATTAGTGATAAATTAAATTATTTATTTCACTTTCTGTTTTTTAATGTATCAAAGTGTAAAAATGAGAAGATTTGCAAAACATTTTCTTTTGTAATAATTTTACAGTTGCATTTGGCCGACGCGTGAATGATGTGACAAGGCCCATAGCAATGTTAATTTTGCCCGCGGTGGAAGAATACACTATGGTTAACAAGTAGATCTTAAGCAGGGCTTTAGAAAGTGCTCATTTTAACGTGAACAGCCTATAAAAGTCAATATTAATCGCTGTTCAAACAGTGAACAACACCGATTTAAATTATCAATAGCATTTTAATGAAATAAGTGGAGCAGTTTCAACATATATGCAGTCAAATTCGCCGATTTGGAGCAGCTGTTGAATGTTCCGATTTCAGTGTGTATTGTTGTTTTATCCGCAGTAGGCAACCAGTTTGTAAACCTACCAAGCCTAGACTTTACTTCTCACTGAGTGTCGTAGCATTTTCTATGAAAATTTTAGTTACAATTGTTTCTATCAACCTAGTTTTGGTTCTTGCTTTTGCCAAGTAACGTGGCTCGTTTAAATAAATGGCAATACATATTTAGGATAAAACAGAGCACATTCATTTCGGTTCCATGTAAATTATTGGATGCGATATTGTGATAAATCCGAAATTTAAAAGGGAGTAGTAACATTTTTTATATTTAAGTGCAGTCTCTGGCTCTGTCGTGCTGTAATGGGCAAACTTTTATGTCAAAAGAAAACACATTACATATGGTTTATTGCAGACAAATAAAGAACTCTTGGAATTTCACCCCAGAGCTCCTGAAATTAAGTTATTATTTGGAATCATAAATCAATTATATTTACACTCAAAAATTTCCATAAATCTTACAATAAAAAATTACATTAATTTTGCGGAATTATACTGGTTAAAACATCTTCAGAATACTCCGTAAAATAAGAAAAGGCAACTTTGGAATTTTCTCAAATTTCACACAAATTAATGATGATTGATTTATATTTGTTCTTCGGAATTTCTCGTTTAGAAACAGTTCGCGAAAAAAAAAAAAAAAAATTTTTTTGGGCGGGTGTGTTAGCTTTGTATAACAAAATGCTTCATTCTGGAGCAATTTTTTGACCACGAACCGAACGTTTTGGAATATTCGACTTCCACCACACAATACTTCCTCAAGGCGACATGACTTAAGAATACGTTATTTTAAAACTGTGATGTGGGTAACATTTCCAGTTTCTACTTAAGCGTTGAGTGTTTTAATGATTGCTTTTTGTTACAGGTGCATGATGTTTTCCTTTAATGTCTGGTAGACCTACGCACAGGTGGCGTAAGTTATTTCAATTACGACGAAAAACAATAGTTTCTGGTTACGGTGGCAAAGAAAGTTTCGTGTGGACTCGTCAATGTTCGTTCTCGAAACCCGGAGCCATAAGAAATACGAAGACGTCCCGTATTTTGCACACTCTAAGAAATCATTCGCAATTTGCTATGTGAGCGTATACGTAGGGCGAGAGAGCGCGAACGGTAAAGTTATCTCCCATACATTCATTCCGGCGTGCCTGCATTTGCTCAGGAAACAGTTGAATGCGTATGAAACTTCCCATCTTCGAATATATTAGCGACGCTAAGCGTTCCTTACTTGCAGCCAGATGTGTGGTATTATTTCCATACGATATATGGGTTGAAAACTTCGAGTTCAGTTTAGGAAGTTCACAAGATTTTTTTTTTTTTTTTTTTTAAGTAAAATTAAGGAACTCAACCCCATTTTCTTTCATTACGGATCGTGCATCGGAAATTTTCAACAGTGTGTTCAGTTTCAGCCACAGGCCCGTCCACAATTGACACAGTGTTAATGCAATGCGTCACATGAAGGCCTAATAACCCGGGTTTTAAATATATATTCCTACAAATAGCTTGTGGCGAAAATATTGCCACCTCTCCTGTTCTGACGCCGTTCGAAACAAGGTACTTCTGACGAAACTACTGTCATCGAATGATGTGCGAATACATAAGAAAAAATATGAATTGATCCCAAATGTAACTGGAAAATCGATCTCAATATAAAATGAATTTTGTTTGTTCAACTTTCGTCTTATTTATAGCTTGTATAAATAGAAAACCAAAGCATTACAAAATAATCACCGCCAACTAAAAGATAACAATATTTCCATACCTTAAAAAAAATAACTTCTCCTTTATATACTTTTCTATTATGGTTAATACGTTTCCCGTTTAAGTTAACGCCGATTGTGGACGACTGGATTCATTTCTGTACTACTTATATTGCGTCATGATATGTTGATTGTGGACGAGCTCTAACATCGTACCAATCATGCAGACTTTTAATCAACTCTCTATGTTTACTTCAAATGATGATCGTGATTCTATGACAGTGGTAAATCTATCAACTTTGTAAGCTCACAAATTTCATGATGGTATTGCTAATTATTAAGTAAATTAATATTTAACGGAATTATATTCTGACAAGGAAACATTTGAAAACACTGAAATATCATATAGTTATCATGATTGGTCGAATATCGTTTGGTACCTGTTCAAAGAAATGCATAAAAATCGCGATGTTCAGTGTGTATGGTACTAAATTAAAAGTAACAAGAAAATTACGTTTAATTCAAATAAAAACAAATAATAACAAAAATTTTGAAAATTGGTGCATGTGCGAAATATAATATGCTCAATTTTTTCCGTACAAATTATTTGGTTATGATAATGATGATGATTCTTCAAAAGGCCAACCATTAAAGAATTTAAAATATCGAGTAATGACTGCTGCAAAATATTTTTATATTTTCGTGGAATGTAAGCTTCAAGTTGTTCTAGTGGTTTCACTGATATGCAAAATTGATATTTTGGAAATATGCGATTGCTTGCTGAATTTTATCCGTGCATTATTGACTGAATGATAATTATTTTCGCAAATCACAATGAGGTACTTTTCCGATATTTCTGATTACTGTCCGTATAATTGATATGGAACCTAATGGCAGCTTATTAATTCGCACTCTGTGTTAAGCTCACAAAATATGTTAAGAATTTTTTGTGAAAGGAAAATATATGTTTTTTGAAGGATTGAAAAAAAAAGTATTATTTGCAAACAATTCTATATAATTTTTACTTTAGAAGCATTGATGCAACCATCTACAGACTTCTCTGAAAAGTTTGGCTCCAAAGATTATCCCCAAGGCACTGCATATATTACTGAAGTTTTTAATAAACTGTCCCTCCGATATGGATGGAAAACATGATGTATTCTGAAGCTAATGTTCTTGAATATGACATCTGTAGATATACAGACAGACAGACAGACAGACTGCTCGCACTCAGCCATTCAGACGAAGAATAAATATCTCTCTAATGAATATTTGCAAGTTTCCCTACAAAATAATTAGTTCCTTTTCGAATAGAAATGTTGTAACTATGACAACCTCACGAAAACAATTAATTGTAAGGGCGTTTACTTTACAGGATTCAGTTAAGGACTGCAGGTAATTTTCAATTTTTGTGTTTCGTGATATGTAACATTAAACCTGAAAACAGCCTGAAGTGATTTTATTTACAACGCCAGTAAAGGTTTCTCAAAAGGAAGTTGGTAAAAAATACAAATATTTTGTTTAATAAAATGTAATAGTTTTACGAATATTCAAACCTATGCGGAATATTACTAGGAGTTAATATAAAGTATTTCTTTGAAAATAATCTGCGTGTGTAAAAGAACTCACTTAAAAAGTAATGAAATTCTGATAAATAAACAGCGCCTTTTGATATGCTATGTAAACAGTTAATGAAAATATATATGTTAATGTTACCGTCTTCAGCAACGCAATTGTTACCATAATTTTGGGGTCAAACAATTGCATATAATTGTTTCATGTTAAGGGTTTGAAAAGGAAGAAAAAAAAATAACTACGAACTGGTTTCAACCTGTCCTGATTGGTTCCGACTGACATTTGATGACTTATTAAACGACGGTCAACAAACCTTCCTGTTTACTAAACAATGGTGCGGAATAAAGAAAATACTGGCTGTTCTGTAACCAACACACACATTCAACAGAAAAATTCGTGTTACTGCGTCAAACCAGTTACAAGAAATTCACGGTAAAGTGAGCACTTTTGTAAGCCTTCGCATTTATAATGATAGTCAATAAATATATTTTAGTTTAGCTTTTGATGTTAATTCGGAGTGTGGTGGAATATACACACAATGTGTTTGTTACTTAAATGGCAATATTTATTTTAAAAAGCTGGTTAAAGGATAAAAGAGAAAAATTAACTAAGGCCTCAAAAGTGCTCACTTTACGGTTAACAGCCTATACCAGTAAACAATGACTGCGGTGATTGTTGATAATTTGTGATCGTGTACCTGATAATAAAAGTCCAAATTCAGATGAAAGGGAGTATTTTGAATTTCTACGAAAAATAATACTAAGTATTCATATAATGGTTCAACTGAAGTAGATCAAATCAGCATTACTGTTGATCACCACACTATAGCCAAATTTATAAAACAAAGAGTTATTTTGTCAAGGTTAAAATATTTCGATTTCTCCTTGAAGATAATAGCAACATAACTCCAATGATCTTAGAAATTGATAATCGTTTGAAATATTCTAAATGTTATGGTATGATATTTAATCTTTTATTATATTTGTAAACCTCATTTTCAGTCGACCAACTGAATGCGGGATGAAACACAATGTTCGTTCAAACAAAGATGACAGTCTCATATAATAGAAGTCCTGATGTGAAGTGCCCTAATCAAATACTAGAAATTAAACCTTCCACACACGAAGCATTTGTTAGTATAATAAATCAGAGAAAAATTAATCTATACAAATGGATCATATTATAATTATCTATTATTTACCAATTATTGTATTGCCATATTTTTGTATGTAAGAAGATAGATATTCTGTCAAAAGTATGACTTTTAATCCAAACTCTATTGCTATGTCATAATATATATGGCAAACTTAATCGTAGACTTGCTAAGAATTGCTGTCCACAGAATAAATTGACGAGTTAATATGATGCGAAGCTTTTAAAATATATCAGTTTTGTTTTGTATGATGATCACATTTCAACTCTCATGTATAGTAAATAAACTGCATTTCTTTATGGGAGCTGTTAGTGAACCGTCACAAAAATACTTTTTATTTTGTATAGGAGTGTTGCAGATATTATTGCTAAACATCCATTAAAGTTTATTACAGTTGGCCTCCTTCAAGCACAAGTCAATATATAAAGTTTAAGTGCCGTTTACGAATCCTGTCCGATATAGTTCAAGGGTATAGTATTTCTCTCAGTTAAATTTCAACACTGCATAAGAACTTCAACAGGTGTCTGGTGATTCATATTATACATTTGCATAAAACCATCCACTATTTTATCTTACGTTATTTCAAAAGGATTTGAACCCAGTACATCTTTGCTTTCAAAACTTTCAAATAATAGATGCCAGTGTCTTTAAATTAACTTCGCTTGACATGATTATAAATAAATAGTATATTTATCTCAAGATACTTTTTATCACAAAATATTTAACCTGTACTCATTTCAGTAACTTTCAGATCCCATAGGCACATAAAACTCTGAGATGAAACAGAACGCATAAATATGATTACCTTCAAAATATTAGTTTCCAATGTTGCAGACAAAATTACGTTATCAGTATTTTTTCAGAAATAATTAAACAGAAACTGTTATGTACGAAAGAAATTCAGCATTTCTTTTCGGAAAAAAGTACATTTATTAAGTCTACCAATCCTCGGATTGTTTAATATTTCTAAACTATTTGTAAACAAAGTTGACAAGCAGTCGAACATTAAAATTTAAATATAGTGCCGTACCCAATCGTGAAACAAAAATTAACCCATTCTTTCATAACTTATCTTAAACAGCGCATAAACAACATCTGGCTTCGTTACCAATCAAACTGTAAGTAAAGATATAGTAGGTTAATTACCACTTGTAACATAATATTAATTACATTTATTAGTTATTCGCATAATGCAATCTTAAATTATATAAGAAGAATATGCTTCGTCTGTGAAAAAATTGTCACGTCTATAAATAGTAACATTAAAAGTAAAACAACAGTACATACAAATATTTTATTATCAGTTTCTTTCCATCACGTGATATCTGCACATCATGACCTTATGGTAATATATGTTTTAACATTTGTATGTGGGATGTTAAAACTTCCCACATGTGGCCAGGAACTTTCTCTTAGTTTGCAAATCATAGGGTAAGCAGGTATTTAAATTCTTAGATTTAGGCAAATGCCCTTTTTCTTCGATAGTTCAATTCAGTTTTTAAATCAGAAGTGAACAAAAAAAAGTTTTAGACTGCTCCACTTGTAGAGCATTTAGATACTAGATGTGTAACTAAGAAATGCGCGCAGAGAGTGTGCTCATATAAAACGCTTTGCTGTGTGATCTTCGTGATTGTTTGATAGATACCGGTGGCACTCGGGAGTCTAATCACTTTTGTAAGTTAAACCTGTAAACCAATTTTCGTTTAGTACCAAATATTTTCCGTTTATTCAGACTACAAACTTTAATTTTCTTAGCCCGGTATCTTGTGACTTACCTAAATCCCCACTCAAAGAAAATGAGAGCCAAACAAATGAGCATTTGGGATTGATGATACTCTGTAACGAACTGGCCTTCTTTCGGAATACAGTGTTCAATATATTTCAAACCACTGAGTCATCAATCTTATTTGTTACGAGACTACGTTTCACAGACAGTCCAATGATTCAGCTCGTTTAAATTTCTCAGTGTGATGTGTGCTCTTTCTTAGGAAATTACATAACTAGTTCATTAAATTCAGGTCTAGGAAGAAAGTTTTCGTGGGATACAATGTGCGCGATATTTTCGCCTTAACTCAGCCGATGCCATTTATTGCGTATGCTAAAAGAAAGTTATCTTTTAAACTTCCCTCGGATGTGCATCGCCTAAATCATGTATAAATAAAAATAACTAGCGTGTTCATTTAATATAGTACTCTTAAAATTAATATAAGAATTAAATAAAACTTTTTTTTTCAAGTTTACCCGTATATTTACCCTGTAAATATTTAATTAGTAAAGAACTAGTGACAATCGTTATAATTTAATTTTACAATAAGTAATTTTAAAGACTTCTAAGATATTCTTGTCTATATTGCACACTATAAAATTTTGCATTATATTTAAAACTTTTGCCGTTTAATTGCTTTACGCCTAATTGGTGGAGTACATTAATATGGAATGTTTATGGACACACGGGCGTTAGTATAAATTCGAGCAATGCGTCTGACACGTATTGTCTCGGAAGAGTTGAAAGAATTGAATATAATGCAAAATTATAAAAAGTTGTAGTAATACAATACATTTAATATTTTAGTATGTATCACGGAACATATTTAGTGGTATCCCCTCGCTTATGACTCGTTTCCAGCACAATAGTCTATGACAAGCCTTGAGGGAGAAAGAGGAGGATAATTTTCTCTGCGTCATGAGAACAGATGTGTTCCCAGTCAGCTGGTTGTTTACAAAATTCACGTCGATGAAAGTGGAGGCATTACCAACATACCTGTTTTCTACCTGTTTTTATTAATTTTAATCATAAATAAAATATTATAATTTAGAAACAAAATATAAATTCAACTTCAACTTAACGAAAAAAAAAAAAAAAAAATGGGGTGTGGCTGTGTTGGGTACACGGCCGTTTGTTTTGCGTCAATACATCCACGTTGACGCGCTCGGACGCCTTGATGTTTATTTTACGTTCCCGGCACCGCTTCACTAGTAGATCATATGGGGTTTCATGAATATCACTGGATTGCTTTTGGAATTCTCTTTTCAACCGTATATGATTTCTGTATTTCGACTTGGCTTTTTGACTAGCATATGCCGAAATTGTGTAAAGTTTTCTTAATTTGTTACATTAAACGCATACAATTTCACCATAACAACGCCACAAAAATGTTTTTATACACGCAATCGATTGGTATTGACGAGACCTGTCGATTGAAACTCAAACGAGCGTCGTAACTTGTCCTAGTCCAAAGTTATACTACGCGGAAGTTATGAGACGCGGCGAAACGAACTCAATATTGCGGCCCTCTCCCCCTCCCCCCGCGCCTCGATGCTTCACAGTCCTCACTCAGCTTAACATATTCTTTGATACTTTGACAATCGAGTGATGCAATTGAATTTTGAATGTAGACGATAGATTCGGAGCTGCAATGCCAAACTATACACCCCCCCTCGATTATATTAGCGTCGGATTTTCTGAATTGCCTCGCACTATGGTCGCAAATTTAAAGATGAATTCGCGTCAATAAGATACTTAAATGTTAACAAAAGGAAAAAAAAAAAAAAACTTTTGTGGTACATGGAATGTTTAGGAAATAACCAAACACGTAATACATGGGGTGATTTTTCGAAATTTTTATTAGAAAAGTGTGAAGAAACTGCGAATAGACTATGGGTTGGGCGGGAATATGGTTTCGTGCCTGCTCTAAGCCGCCCGAACCAAGTCGGGTCGGCTTCTCCTTCGACGGACCGCCAACACTCGACGTGAGAGAGAAACACGAGCGGCCCGACCCGCTGGATCGCGAGACTTGCTTCCACACACGGCTCGGGAAAGTGTGGCACGACAAGCTCGCGTGACCAAGCCTCCACGGGGTGGACCAGTTCTGCGTTCATAGGTCCATGCACGCACGGCCTCGCCTGGAGCTGGAGGCTGTTCGCGATAAAGTGAGCACTTTTGAACTTGACCACAGAAAAAAAAATTGTCACTGCCCCTGACTGCGTATATTTTAACGGGCGCACTGAGTGACATTCGCACAGTAAAGTTGGCAACGATCAATTAAAAAAAGTTCCACAACTATATTAAAGTCAGATAATAAGTTTTAGGTAACCATTTGCAAGAACTTGAAATATTTCTTTCACTGTGTATTTTTTTAATTAATGGAAGTTTAAAAAAATGCATATTTTCGAAATGTTTTCATTTCTAAAAATTTCAAAGTTTCGCCTGACGCATGAATAAAGTGATGAGGCTTATGACAGTGTTAATTTTGCATAAGGCGAGATAATACACAACGTGCATACAAGTAGATCTTAAGCAGGGCTTTCAAAAGTGCTCATTTTGCAGTGAACAACCTTTACGTTCTAATGAAATGAGAAGTTTGGACGGCTTTTAACATCGGGGTCTTGAGAGTCGATGAGGGTGAAGCGACGTGATTATGGAGCAGCGCCGGAACTGAGGGGCGGCGCGAAACGGGAGTTCTCCGAGAAAATCAGCCGACCAGCGGCATCGTCCGGTATGATTCCCACATGCGAATAGCCGGGGGTCGCCCCCTCACCCCCCCCCTCAACAGAATCGAACCGGGTTCGCCTTGGTGGGAGGCGAGCGCTCAAGAGGATGTGTATGCTTTTTACGGTAAAGCGAGCAATTATGAAAGCCCTCTCATTTGGAATAGTCAATAAATATATTTTATATTTTCCTTAGGCGTTAACTTCTGAGTACGGTGCAATATACACTCTATGTTTGCTAATTACATGCCAATACTAATTTTTAAATGTTCTTTAAAAGAATAAAAAATGACTAAAAGGAAGAAGAAACTAGGGCCTCGAAAGTGCTCACTTTACCGTGAACAGCCTATATCACCGGAGCCCCTTCATTGTATCGAGTGTGGCCAATGTTATTTCCGTCTGGAGTTTCAAATAACAAATCGGATTTTTTTTAGGGATTCTGCTTCCACTCAGCTTACTGCAGCCAACATTTGTCCACAGAACTTAACACTTTCATCCGTTCTGAACCGATTTCTCCACACTTACACACACGCTAAAATATAGGGACAAGAGAATACATTTGGCAACATGCAGGCGACAAGTAAGTAACTTGGCAAAGTTCCCGCGCAGCAGTGGATGCATATTCAGTAGGAGAGAGAGCAATATTGAGTAAGAGGGCTAAATTATTTAATAGCAAAATAATACGTTAACGAATCTGCTACTCTCGGGTGAAACGTGACTTAGGATATGTGAAGGACGAACAAGCGAGTTTGTTTGTTACGAGTACTTAACACAATTGGAGTTAAAAAAAAAAAAAAACGGGAACTCAATAAATATGATAGTAAACGGGAATTTACGACACTCGTGACACTAAGTTACTTTATTCCTCGCCAATGTGGGGGCCCTATAGGGGTAAATATATATATTTTTTTAAAGGAAAAACTAGACTTGTTCTCTCGCCATTAGTAAAACAGATATTTAACCATACACATCGGGACCCTGGTACACGATGCTATTGTGCAGCGTCACTTCAATCCGACTACATCATCGCCTTCTAGGTAGGAAATAAATGACGAACTTCTCGCACTGGAGTTTGTCGCGACGAGTTCGTTGATCCGTGGTTGCTCCATACGTGGAGTGAAGATGACCTGGAAGCTGTTTTTGTGACGAAACCGTCGGATGTCAGGCAGCCCCGTAATAACGCACCGGGTTGGGCAAATCTGCACAAGTGCTGCCACTCTGCCAGCAGTCTCGGGGAAGGTTAGTAAACGAAAGTTGGCCGCATTTCTGCTTCTTCCAAGTGCCCTCTTCTTGGCTAATTAATCTTCGAGTGCTTATAATATCGCGTGTTGAAAGAGCATATGACATCAAACAAAGCGAAAAATCATTAATATAGCTATGTTATGAATCTTCTTTTGTAATTTTTAAAGATATATTTTGATTTAAATAAATTACACGTTCTTATTTATGATGCCATGTTTTTTTTTTTTTATTCAGCACAGAAAATATTGGAAAATTACAAGTCTGATTGAAAATTGTTAACAGCAAGAGTGTGAAATAGTGTTCTTTAAGATAATTGCTGATATAAATTCCAAAATATAATAGTTTAAATCTTTGAAAACGTCTATAGGATCCAATGTACTGTCTCCCCTTAAGCGCCATCCAGTTATGACGTCACTAAGGTGTTGAAAGACCTTAAATTTCCGGGCTCGAGTTCCTGATAGGCAACGGAAGCCATCGGCGTTTATTTTAAGTAGGTTTAGGTTAGTTTATTATGTAAGTCACTAACTTCCCGTCGTAAAAAACAGGGACTATTGAAAAAAAAACAGTAAAAAATTCGCGTCAATTTAGTCACTCATTGAAATGTGCTATTTTCTCAAATTATGTGTAACGGAGTTTATTTTTACAGCAATGGTTCAAGAAATTTGGACGTGTTGAAATGATATATCTATGTTAATTCCTCACCATACCCTTAAGACATTTGTCTCTATACTTAAGTGAGTAGAGCCGTTTCAAGAAGATCAATAATATCTACATATATTCTCGGTGTCGTATAAGCAAATTTTTTTACTACGAATGGCAACCACAATAGTAAAATTATTTCTCGTTTTCTGCATATAGTTAATATACTATGTGAACATACTCATAATAACCAAATTTATTCAACATGTTCTGATTTTTCCGAAATATAAATTTATTTATGAAATTAGAAGAAATTGTGGCTTAAACTGTACCTGCATACCTGCATTTCATTTTTATCGTACTCTTCATCCGAAATCACTGCCTACGTGAGATCAATCAATACGATATTTTAAGTTCCTCACACGTTAGATGAAAGTATATATTTTTTTCCACACTTATGTGACTGCCATTTATCACAGTTTTCACACATATATCTCAAACATGACGATAGCACGAGACTATATTTTTCATCAAATTTTCCAGCAACTATTGCCAGTGAAAATATTTGTACGTAGTCTGAGACCAGCGCCCGGACATGCGCGCTAGCGGGAGATTGGTCAACTCCCTTACAACTCAAAGCAGTGACTGTTCCCGCGGCCCACGTCACACAACTGCTAAGGGTGGGTTTACTATTGACATAACGGAATAAGTGTGCCGTGTGCTTAGGATATGAATAAATGTGTTCAGTAACAGTGGTATATGTCTTTCGTGTGCGGGTCGTGACGGGTCGTGTGCGTTCTTGGCTTTACTTAAGATAGTGTTATATTTTACATCTTAAGTACAAGTCAAGACGAGGTAGCCAATCAGAGGCTAGGCGGGAAACTGTATTTACATCTTGGATTTATGTTATGTCGTATCGTGATATCGTATTCAATGTTTTATACGCCTCTGTATTTTAATAATCGTTCGAGGTCATGTTTTATTTCTTGGAATAGGTTATTGAAATCGCTTTATTTAACATTCTGCACATTTATTGACGTGAGTGCCTACTGTTGGCATCGCCATTCCCTTCTATAACATACCAGAAGTTTTACAAAATGATTACACAAGCAGTATTCCCAAATAATAATATATACGTAAATAATTTTCCCTTTTGCCCATTTTTCTAGTTCACATCGGCTGTTCTGGTATCCGGCAATTCTTATTCGGTAGACTTAACAGTTGCTAGATCAATCATAAACTGGAAAAATTATTTTCCGTGTACTAACGAGTCATAAGTATGATTCTTAATCCTTCAGTATTTAATCGTAAACCCACCCTAAGTCGCAACACGCCAGTCTGCGGACCCGGAGGGCTTGGACAGTAGCCGCTATAACATACGCATCTCGCAGTATAGTCCATTCACGGTTTCTTCGGCCTTTTTGAATCCAACCTTTAAAAAATCTCCCTATGTATGCTGCGTTTAGTTATTTCCTAAATACGCCCTGTATCACAGACGTTTTATAGTTGTGTTCATAAAAGTTACTTTTTTTCGTGTTAAATTGAAGCGTTATTCATATTTTATCGACAAATTATAATGCTTCATAGAGCCTGGTGAGAAATAGACCTTATACAAAATACTGTTACACTTGGTGCGCACGAATGCGGTGCGCTGTTCTTTGGTGTGATTCTCCAAGCTTAGTTTGCACGAGGCAGAGGAATATCCGGGAAGAAGAACTTCAGCAGGGCTCCAGAAAAGGCTGAAGTAACCGTGAATTGATGATAGGCCGGGGTCGCCTCGCGTCATCTAAACAGCGCGACCTGCGAAAGTCGCACACTGAGCTGGGCGGCAAACGTCCTCCGCAAATCATCAGCTTAACATTCACGTCAGTGCCATGCCTCCTGTAAAATTTCGGGGTCCCGTACTTCCTCAGTCACACAAAGAAAACGTAACACAGAATCACGACAAAATCATAGACGTCAACAATTTTAGCTTGGCAATAGTTTCCGTCTGTGCAAAAAAAAAAATCATACTTGTTAAAAGTTGTGTCAATTCAAATATAGGCTGTTGTAAAGGGTTGATTGAGATGAGCGATTTGGGCGGCTCTTAACAACGGAGTCTTGAGAGCTGTTGAGGGTGAAATAAGATGAGAATGGAGCGGCACCGGAATCCAAGGGTGTGGAAAACGGGAGATCCCCGAGAAAGCCCCGCCGACCAGCACCATCGTCCGGCACGATTCCCAACTACGAAAATCTGGGGATGACCCGGCCAGGTATTGAACCCGGTTCGCCGTGGCGGGAGACGAGCGGTCTATCCGCTTAGCCACCGCGGCCCGTGAAAGTAAAGAGGAATGAGGTAAGTCGAGGGCGCAGGACGGTTTAATCTAAGAAACAAGCTAGTACTGATTTCAGATAGCCTCGTCTTGCCCCAGGCAACGGTCGATGCCAGTTAGTCTGAACAAGTCCTTCCGCTGGGGTGAAAGGCAGAGTGAGTACTGCAGTACTGCGCTATTACCCTGTACCTGTTTTAATTTACTTAATTACGAACGTGGAGAGTTATGTAAGTATGTTGTAAAAGATTCAAGAAAATAAACTTTATTACCAAACGTTTAAACAACCGATTCTAGTGACCACCAATCGTATTATTTATTTTTCAATAAAAATTATGTACAGGAAGTATCTAAACTCGACCGGCAAACTTCGGCTGCTTGTTAATGACGAAAAAATAAGCTGAAAACATATGTATATGACACGTATGGTCTGACGTAAATAGTCAACATGGTAGACAAGTTTCAAGTTGGACCTGAAACACTTGTTTATTGCAAATATTGGAAATAACACTTAAGGTGGAACACCGATCGTCTGGATAATTGTCAACTGAACAAAGATCTTCAAACCCCACAACACTTGCCACTATCATCAAATTATTTCATGCAAGTAATCACCGGTATCACACATATCTCTAACTAACCTCCTTGTCACGGTAGCAAGGAGTTTAAAAAACTGATCATTAACACCTTGTCACAGTTAACTAAAATGTCGGCTCTTAAAAATACCCTAAGCCTCGTCGTTTTCGAATAGTTCATAGTTTTTTACTTTCAAAATAATATTCATCAATTCCTGGCAGGTAGGTCACTCTCGATGCCTAGTAACACACCGTTGAGGCTATTAAAGGGAAGGGAAGATTCAAGAGAGAGGTACATCACAGCGGTATTGTAATAAACATTTTCTTCACTTACGACTTTAATAATGTGTACCTCCCTTACAATACATTTTAGACCATAGGTCATGAAGCGATATGTTTTCAATTTCTTTTCTCGTTATTAAACTGCAGCCGAAGTGTGTCGGTCGAATTTGTAATATCCTTTATAAATACTACAGTTCCTGTTCTCGTTGGAGTGTACGCTTATAGAGACGGGATGGGATTCCTGTCGAATTGTTCAGGTTACCAACCGCGTGTGATGCGTATAGATATATTTGGGCGGTGCTTAAAACTGGGTTATTTCAGCGTCAATGGGTTTGAAGTGTTCTGTCGAGAGGAAGAGGGGACGTAGTGTCACCTCTGTGGAAAACAATGTTTCAGCGGATACGTCCGCCACGTTTCCAACATTGGACAATCCGTCGATGACACCACTTGGATTCGAACCCGGTTCGCCCTCTCGGGCAGAGAATTTTCTGGATATTAACCGGAGACAATCAATCCAATTTTTTTTTTTTTTTAAACGGAGTACACTCTAAGAAATTATTCGTAAATTTACCATACCGGTGTATACGCTTATAGGTCGTTCACTGTAAAGTGAGCACTTTTGAAGCCCTAATTACTATTCTCATCCAACCAATTTATATCCTTCCGTCACTTTATCGTGAACGGTCTATAGTGAGAAAGCGGGAATGGTAATCCCCTATATATATATATATATATATATATATATATATATATATATATATATATATATATATATATATATATATATATATATATATATATAAGTCGTAACGTTCCGACATTTGCTCAGGAAACAGTCAAATGCGTAGGGAAGTTCCCAACGTTGTGTTGTGGCAACGCTAAACATTCCTATATCTGCAGCTTGATGTGCGGTATTATTTCCATGCACTATATAGGTTAAAAACTTCCATTAAAGTTTACGAAGTTTACTGGAAAATAATTTTTTTACAGTTTAGAGACTATTTGTTTTTTAGAAATATGATAAAATTGTATTTCAAATAGTTGCTGGTGTGAACAAGCTGAAATAATCGATATTATAAATATGTAATTGTTGTTATTCTTTATATTTAAAAATCTGATATCAAGTTAAATTTAATGAATGATTAATAAATAATTATTTCCAAATAAGTATGTTTCGACAGAAAATCTACCTACATAGTGTGAGGATTGTTAAAGCGTTTAAACCCCCTCGAGAAAGCCACGAATGTGTGCTTTTAATTATTAACGTAATACAGTTAACTCGGTAAACCACGCTACATTCAGCCTACATATATACAAAAGGGAGCATTAATAAAGGTAAACAAAATTTACGTAAAATTTTCATTGCCCTGACAACGGCGTGAAGTCCTTTTGCAACAGAATGTTAGCTGTTAGAAAAAATACAATGGCACACTGTATTTTTTTAGGATAGCAGATAGATATCACCGAAAATATGTCGGCATAATATCGCAGAGCAAACATGTTGTAAGCATCTTAAAAATGTTTCTCGGCCGATTCCCATACAGCATCTTTGTCTTTTCAGTAAGTTGGCCATTATCTTATTTATTCTGGACCAGTGACTTTTTCGCCAGACAAGGTTCTTTATCACAATAAAGATATAAAATCAATGTCCTTTTTGCCCCGACAAACTTTTGGAGATTGTTTTGAATAGGCAACATGTTAGATAGCTGTTAACGCCATGATGTCTTTTTTGAGACAGAATGTCTGCAGTTAGAACAAAAGACAACGGCCCATTGTATTTTTTAGGTTAACAGATGGATATCACCGAAAATATTTCGACTTGATATCGCAGAGCAAACATCGCTGTGCTAGTTCAACAGTGTAACATCTCAAAAAATGGCGATTTTTAGTTACACATACGAGAAGATTCGAATTTTTGTGAACTTTCCAATACAAAACAATAACATCTCAATATAACAATAAAAAACTTTAAAATTGCGATATTTTCGTATAGATTTGGAGAAATATTTGTTAATGTCCAGAGCTACTCAGAAACATTTTAAGTAATTGCTGTTTGAAATATTATTGTGTGTCACATAGACAGTGAAACACTGAAACAACAAGAAAAGTATGGCGTTGCACTGATAATTGCTGTTCTTCAGACATTGTTTCTAATGCTAAACTGTAATATTGTGTTATGTTACATTGTTCCTCATAAGGCATTTGTTTGCATGACCATATTAAGAGTGCAATGAAGTAACTTCTATAAATATTAATTATACCTTTAAACACAGAAACAGTAACTACGTAGGGGGATTATTTATGAAATCCAGATAAGTTGGAAAGGAAGATAAAAGGAAAAATATAGAAATGTTGTACAAAATATCCCTGAAAGAATGTGTAGGTTAAAATTGATAAACCACAAAAAAAAAAAAAAATGTCGCACTAAACACATTCGGAAAAAGACCTTATTCTTCAGAGTTGCTGAAAACTAAATTTAAACTGATTGTGTTTGTGTGTTCTTGTAGACCTTATATTAGTATGTTAGGTAGATCAGGCCTTATTGAATGTGATGTCAAATCTATAATAAAGTTTCATAGTCTTTACAGTTTTTCCATTTTAAACAAATTAGGGCCTACATACACTGTAATTTGAAATTGCAGGGGGAAATAAAGACAGCAGCACCAAGTTATACTGAAAATAATGGGATGCAGTCCGAATGATGTTGCACTAAACATGACCTTTCAGAAATTCCTCATCAAAAAATTCACCATGCAGCATTAACGAAGTACCCAGGAACTGATGTACACTCTATTCAACATCTGAAAGATCTTCATGCCTGCAGAATCTGCAGAGTGCCTTGAAATCGCAGCACAAGACAGAGCACAGGTGGAGCACATTCAAACCATGGGAGAAGAACAAGATCATACACAATATTATGAAGTAATGGCAGACCCAATTCAGTCAGTGGAAAAGACTATTGTAGTTCTAGCTGAGAACGCACAGTTCAAAGCACAGCCTTCTGGAGTACCAAAGCATCCCATGCAAGCACCAGCACAGGATGATGAAACTGCTCTACGCGATACTGAAGCACAGAGTAAACAACGTCTATCACTACTAGATGACTATATGTGACCAACAAAATATCCAGCATCAGGAGGGAAGTCTCCTGAAGACACAGTAGATAAACCTGCAATAATGGCAGAGTTATCTCGCGCTATCGAGAATACGAAAGCTCAATTATGTTCCATCAGCCAGGAATAAATCAGCTACGATAACATTTATGGGAGAGATTATTTTATTCCCAATACGAAAAGTGCTATATTTGTTGACCTTGGTATCCTTACCGGTCATAAAGTAACATAATCATTACTAGTTACTCAAAAAGAACACACCACTGAAGAATCACACTTCATAACAATGGCTACAGCAGAAGAATGGGATGATGGCATTGATCCAGTTTGTTGTAAGAGCTACTATAACCTTGACAGTTGTACTGCAACCAGGACTTATCAGTCTATTGGAACTAGACTAAATGACGACAGCAGTTTCAACATTATGGGAAATGTAACAGTTGCAGATGAAGAAGAATGTGACCAAAGCCACATACCGCAAGAAGATAATATCTTGTATAATGAGAAGGTGAGCAGTGATATTTCCGAAAATAATGCTGCTCCTAGGACTGGGGCTCCTAATTAAAATGATGTAAATGACTCTGATAAGCATGAAGCTATAATAAAGAATGAAGAAATAAGCCATAATAGAGAAATGGTACGAAGACCAAGAAAAATTGTGGGAAATCCTGCAAAATGGGGAGAAAAAAAAACATTAAGAAAAGAAAGGTGCAATGTGGTGAAGAATTTACAACAGTGATTGGAAATGTAAAACATGTTAAATATGTAAGGGAAGGATGTGGTTATCAGTGCAAGTTTCAGTGTAAAAACATCCACAACATGACACATATTTTTGATTAATTTTATGCACTAGATGTGAACCGTAAAGAGATTTTGTTTCTAAATTAAAGGATGAGCTACATCCAACATACAGCTACAAGAAGGAAGGTTCTCAGAATTTACCAAACGTCGCTTATCATTTCGTAGTGGATGACCATCGTATCCGTGTCTGCAAAAATTTCTCATGAAGACTTTGGATATAAGCGCAGCATTCTTAACTGTTAAAAAAATATATCCAAAGAAGCTGGAGTGATTGAAGAAGTCTTGAGAGGCAAGCATAAAAACCAGAAGAAAATTGTTGAAACCTTTGTCTAAGACATTACAGACCATATTAATTCGTTCCCTAGAATTTACTCACATTGCTGCCGAAAAGTTAATGACAAAGACTTCATTGAGGATGGTCTTCATATTTCGCAAATGTACAGATTGTATGTTGAGGAATGCCAGACAGAACCTTCCAAACCCTCCGCATTAAAACATAAGTATGAATTTGTTTTCGATACAGAGTTTAATATAGCTTTTTTTTTTTTTCGCCCAAAGAAAGATCTGTGATCACTATGCACTTCATACGAAAACAGTTCATAAGAAGAGTAAATATAACTGCAGCAGAAGTATGCTGATCACCAAAAGGAAAAAACCTTTCAAGGTAAGTTAAGGAGAACGACTTTCCAGCAAGTAGGGAAAAAAACCATCTATAATATAGTTGCTTGTTTCGACATGCAAGCTGTTATTCAATTACCATGTGGAAATGTTTCCACATTCTACTATAAGAGAAAACCAAATTCATTTAATTTTACCATTTATGATGCAACCAATGAGCAAGGCCAGTGCTATTTATGCCATGAAGGTGTTTGTAATCGAGGAGCAAATGAGATAGCCTCGTACTTGTATGACTTTCTGAAAAGTGTAGGTGCAAAAAACCACATCATACTTTTCTTTGATAATTGCATGGGACAAAACGAGAACAGATATCTCATATCAGTGTATCTTTATGCTGTCCAGAATCTTGACATTCAATGCATTAAACAAAGATGCCTCATTGTTGGGCACACTCAAAATGAGGGCGATGCCGTGCACTCCCTCATTGAAAGGAAGATGAAACAGACATTAAAGAGCTACTCTTTATTTGTTCGAGCCAGATTGCAACAATTTCACAAGTTGCTAAAACCACAGGGAAATCATACAAAGTACAGCAATTTGATACTACAGCTATACTTAATTGGAAGTCTTTCTGCTCACCCAACTGCAAAGAAATTAATGTCTCAGCACAAAAATAAAAAGTGTTCTGGAACCAGATTAAGGTTTTCGAGGTGAGAAAAGATGATCCAGGTATAATTTTCGACAAAACGTCATACGAAGAAGAAGAGATGAAGGAGACATTACTCCCCCAATCCAGGTCAAGAGGACGCCAGTAAAAAAAACTCACCGCTACCCGCATACAGTAAGCCTCCAAAAATAACAGCAGCCAAGAAAATAAATCTGTTACAGCTTTGCAGAGTTCTGTACATCCTAAAACCGTACCACTTCATCTACGAGCAACTACATACTGCCTCTTGTGAAACTGCAAATGCTGAAAGTGATTCAGAATTGTTCAGTCCATGTTCACCTTCATTTGAGGAAACTATTGTCTTTAAAAATCATTATTAATGTACAATACAGTGTTTTTATACTATATCCCTTTAATACATTTGACTAACTATTACCTTTTATCGTCTGAAATTAAACAAATATAAGACAAAGAACGTGAATTACAATTACAAATTGTATTATATTACACCAAAACTACAAAAAATGTAAGAAAGTAAGACAAACAAGAATTATATTAGTTGTTTTAACTGCAACAACTATTGTAACAACTGATGTTCAATAGACTACAGTAACAATGTCATATAGTAACACCTGTGAATAAATTGTAACATGTCAAACCCACTTCATTTTAAAGTATTTCAATACTGTAATAATGCAAAATATTGTTAATTTAGCAGCTATGAACAGAGACGCAATACTGTATTTGTATCATTCATTGTATCGTGTTAAAATCAAATAGTTATAACCCTGTTTACATGGGTTGAATGCAAAGCATCGACATTTCCTGATTTGTGTGTGTGAACCAAAAACTAAAACTCTATGTTCCCAAGAACAGAATATTTTGAGATGTTACGCTGTTGAACTAGCATAGCAACATGTTGCAAGCATTTAACAAATGTTTCTGGGCCGATTCCCATAAAGCATCTTTGTCTTTTCGGTAAGCTGGCAATTATCATATTTCTTCAGGCCCAGTAACGTTTTAAGACAAAGCTCTTTATCACAATAAAGATATAACTATGATGACTTTTTGCCAACTAACTTTCAGAAAGTGTTTTGAATAGGCAAAATGTTAGCTAGTTGTAAATGACATGATATCTTTTTTTGATACAGAATGTTTGCCATTGTAAAAAATACAATGGCCCACTTTATTTTTGAGGATCACAGATAGATATTACCGAAAATATGTCGGCATGATATCGCAGAGCAAACATGTTGAAAGCAACTTAAAAATGTGTCTGGGCCGATTTCCACACAGCATCTTTGTCTTTTCGGTAAGCTGGCCATTATATTATTTATTCCGGCCTGGTAACGTTTTTGAGACAAGGCTCTTTATCACAATAAAGATATAAATATGATCTCTTTTTGCCGATAAACTTTTAGAAAGTGTTTTGAATAGGCAAGATGTTAGCTTCCTCTAAATGGCATTTCTTTTCGTGCGTTAACAAATAAAGTGTTTTTTTTTTTGTGATTAAATATGTGTCATGTAGTAGCCCATGGCATTTGTTTACTTTGGAATTATTTTCATTTGTACAATCATCCAGCAGATATATTACAATCTAATAAAAACTTCTTTGTTTGCAAGCCTCTGAAGAATAATGTTTCAAATAATCAGTGTTTTAATATTATTTGTTATATTGTCATGGAATTAATACAAATTCATTATAATAATTAAATTGTATGATATATTTTAAATTACTGGAGTCCATCAGCTACTTACCCCATGGTGTATAGGTTAACATGCTTGACTGTAAACTCAAGGATGTTAGATTCGAATCCTGTACTCGGGAAGCAAAAGATTTGCATATCATACAATATATTGAGAAGTAAATTAAATTAATATATGTAAAGAGGAAATAAAAATTACTAAAGTTTTTAATCGAAAAGTTAAGGTTTTTTTTTTTAATGGTTGTACTATTTATTTCTGTACATCATGCCGCTGCAGGCCCGACATCGTAACGACATCCAGCCATCGCAGACCCGGCATCATAACGACATCCAGCCATCGCAGGCCCGGCATCATAACGACATCCAGCCATCGCAGGCCCGGCATCATAACGAGATCCAGCCGTCACAGGCCCGACACTGTCGGCCAACAGTTAGCAACCAGTCCATATTTCATCGGGTCGCTTCCGGCATAAGATAGCGGGCCGGTATCGGCCGGCTGGCTAGATTTTACCGGCCCGATTCTGGCCTGTATTTTCCGTGTTTACTGGGAAAACTTTTTAATCATTTACCCACGAAATCTTAATACTGTCGTATTATTTAGTATGTTGTCGTGCACCCACCAAAGATGTGCACTCACCGGGAAATATTTGTTTTCTGTTAAGATTTGTTTTTTAATTTTCAAAAGCATTAAATTTTCTGTAAGGGTTATTGCATTCAAAAAATGTTTTAAATTACTCAGCATTTTGACACAAATGTGAAACTGGCAAATAACGAAAATTAATTATTGAACAAAGTTGTAAAATAAATTCTTTTCCAATAACAGATGTGGCTGTGAATTGAACCTATGCAATGTACTTAAAATTGCCTCTGAGTTTCAAATTAACTTTACAGTGGAAAAAAAAAAAGAATGGCACGAACTGCAAAATCAGGCAGTTTTAACATGGATGAGAAGACTTCCGGACATTACAATAGTTTGCACTAGTGATGCAATACATCTTAAACGTGGTCGTGTCGCGAATATTTATGTTTTAGCGCTTGGATATATTTACGCTTTGAAAGAATAATGACTTTTTCAGCTACTTAATTGCGATTAGCTATTTTGTGTACCTTCGCGATTTTAATCTAGCTTCCTAGAACTCTCTCCAGCTCATATGAAAAAAAAAAAAAAAAAAATGAAAGCTCTTGGTCCCTGGAAAACGTAACATGGAAATGAGACTAACGTGAATTATCACATGATCTTGTATTTGAAAATTCATTATAATTTTGCTTCCGTTTTTGACGTATTCCGAACAATACTTTAAGGCTATCTACGCCAGCTTAGTAAGTTATGACGGTGAGGAATGTTCTCTGTAGTCTGTAAATGAACGAATCTACTTTAATGTATGATAATACACGCGAAAGTATCATGCGTAGTGGACGCCAGAAAAATTAAATTCTGGTAATATTTTTTAAGACAACGTTTAGAAAGTGATGCATTATGAAGAGCTTCACAAAAGGAGCGCCGCCGAATTCTCGGCGCTATTTTTTCTTTCCCTCGAAATGTCAGGAGAAACAAATCCTTCATTTGCATAGAGAGTGTGTGCCAAGCGGTAAAACAATAGAGAGAGAGAGAGCTCAGAGTGACTGAAAACGCAGTGAATAACGAAACCCACTTTTCTATGTAGGTGTGGATAGTGGTGTAAGTACTAACGTGACGTAACCAAGCATACGTGGTGGGGCCGCGGTTGCCTGAAGTGGTCTGACAACTTGCCGCCCGCCACGGCAAACCTAGTTTGATTTCCCGAAGGTTGGCTGCACATCCGATTGGTTTTCCGAACTTATTTTTCTGATCAGCATTGTCACTAAAGATTGTTCTCGGTTAATGGGCAAACCCGAAAGCAATATTTAAAAAATTTCCTCCCCCAAACTGTGCGTATTTTTTTCTAAGACCCCAGCCAACATGGTAAAGACGGTTCACGATAAAGTGAACCCTTTTGAAATCAACGTCAGAAAAAAAAAGTCACTGCTCCTACCTGAATATATTTCACCGGGCGCACAGAGTGACATGCGCCAGCAAAGTTGGTAGCGATGGATGGAAAGTAGTTCCACGTCTTAACGTTGAATAAAGTGTTAGGTTACCATTTGTGATAACTTAAATTATTTCTTGTGCTTTATGTTTTTTTATTGTATCAAAGTGCAAAATTTAGCAGATTTATAGAATATTCACTTTGATAATAATTCCACAGTTCTACTTGGATGTTGCATGAACAAAGTGATGAGGCTCATGACCTTGTTAATTTTTCATAAGGCGGAAGAATACACTACGTGCATTCAAGTAGATCTTGAGCAGGGATTTCAAAAGTGCTCATTTTAACGTGAACAGCCTATATCAATAAAGTCGGATTCATTAATTTTTATACGCATTAGTGTAATATCTGGAAAATAAGTTTCTTATTTACGTTTCTAACAAATATGTACCCAGCTACACTTGACCGGGTTTATAAATATTGCGATCCGATTGATAACTATGTTCAATTATGCTTCTTATAAAAATATCGATCAAAATATTACATACCTGCCAAGAAGGACTTTAAAAATGCTCGTTTATTGGGAACAACCGATAAGCTGTCTTACCGTGTGAAGCAAATCTCCCTAGCGGTCCTCGTGAAACTCGTGCTATACGATTTTGAATGTACCTCAATCCGCACGTGTTCTTTCACAAGTTTCTGTAATATTTGGTGCACTAATTGGTATTACAGCCACTATGCGAGCCGACATGGCAGATAAAGCCTATTAGCAATATTTGTACACTTTTCGTCCCAGACGTTTGGAAAAACACCCTATGAATCAAGTGTTTGGTTGTTTCCTAAACATGCCAGGCTTCTAAAACGTTTTATAATTCTGTTAGCATAAACGTATTTTATCATCGGTTAAATTAGACTTATATTTCGACCTTTAAATTACATTTCATTTATAATTAGTATGAGTAAATACGGGAAGAAAATAGGTGTGTTGACAATGCCTAGTAATAAATATGTACCACGCAAAATATTACTAAACTATGCGAGCACATGAGGGGTATTGTACGTTTAACGTAATATTCCACTCTTAGTATACTTAGTTAACATACCTACTACACTTAGTTGAGTTTTATTTGCATGAGGCGAAGGAATATTCTGTAAGTAAAAGTTTAGGGTGGTTTCAGAAAATTTGCAACTAACCATGAATCGACTATACGTGTCACGCGATACCAGATGGCGTGCTAGTTTTACGTACGTTCGGTGGATGGACCACATTCGTTGAGTTAGTGAAAATTCTACTGTGTGTTATAAAACTGCACTTACTTTATGTCGCTGCAATTCCTTTGCAAATCGGAATGGTGTTAATCAGATATATTCAGTCTTAATTTATAAAAACGATATTTCAAACTGTTACAATTTTTTTTTTTTTCAACACTTTTGCGCAATTTTTATTGATTCGTGTAACATAGTTTCTTCTTATGTTTAAATAACGATATGCGTTCAAATGTAACTTTGCTTAAGTTTTGAAATCATATATCCCAATATACTAATCCCACACCCCCCCCCCCCACCCCAATTAGAGTATTCATCTCATATTTAGCGTAGAATACACGATTTACCATTTGTCCATGTGCAGAGAATGGACGATTTGAGTAAAAAAGTCTTGTATATTAAGGAAATAATTTTAAAACTCATATTATATAAATTTGAATGCATATCATTATTTAAACATAAGAAGACTAATAAATAAAAATTATGCAAAAGTCTTGAAAAAATACTCAATAGTTAAAAATATCGTTTCGATAAATTAAGAATTAATAAATCCGAATAACACTATTCCGATTTACAAACGTATGGCAAAGCTTGCGCCATCTAGTAAGTAATATATAATCTATTCGCTGTTTATTCACACTTTTTGAATCAAACCTTTCGAAAAATAATCCCATGTAAACGTATTTGGTTGTTTCCTAAATATTCCATGTATCAGAAGCGTTTTATAAATTCCTTAACAAAATAATTTAAAATTTTTGTTTTAATTGAAACTATTATTATATTTTATTTTAAAATTACAATATTTAGTTTATAATTAATATGAATAAAAATGGTTAGTAAACTGGTGGGTTGGTAACACTTAGTAAGAAATAGTTATCATGTTAAATGTTATTAAACTGAGCGCTCACGAATTCTGTGCTTTGTGCCTTTGGTGTAATTTACGAGACACGATTAAGCTTAGTTTGCACGAGGCGGAGGAATAACCTGGACGTCGAACTTTGGCAGGGTTTCGTAAAAGTGTGAATTAACCGTGAATTGACTATGCCTTGTACAATGGTCGTACGACGTGAAGCGAAGGGATTCGGGCGGCTCTTAACAGCGAGGTCTTGAGAGCCGACGAGGGTGATCGAGGTGATTAAGGAGCAGCGCCGGAATGAAAGGGCGACGGTGACGGGAGATCCCCGACGAAAGCCGCCGACCAACGGCGGAAGTCCGGCACGATTCCCACATGCGGAAGTCCTGTGAACCCGGCCCGGGGATCGAGCCCGGTTCGTCTTGGAGGGAGGCGAGCGGGCTGACAGCTCGGCGCCCGCGGCCCCTATGATCGTCGGAGCGTTGCGTTCATGCGGCGAGGAAAACGGACTGGCGATTATTTGCGTCCGCAATATTATTGCGGTTCTGCAACCCTACTTTTCGCGTGAGCAGTTCTTTCGTGTATCTTAAATACAAAGTTTAATTTTTTTTTAAATAACTGCTACACGCGTTAGCAAATTATTTCATTTCGGAAAGATGCCGTAATTCAAACCATTGTGGAACACGACTTTCAACACACCTCGCCTTCTGCGAACTGGATTTCAAAGCGTTTCAGTACACCCCAAAAACGGGTCTTTACAGTCTGGCGTATTTTAAAACAAGGTCGCGAATATTTGCGAAGTAATGATAAGGTCCTGTTCCGAGTTTACCTAGGATATTCCTAGCAATAGAATTACAGGATGGCCTCCTGAAGTCACGTAATTACTTACAGTACGCCAGGAAAGATGAGAAATAAGTAAAGTAAGCATTTTGACGAGAGCAAGGCACTTGATGGACGGAGCAAATAGCTCGGACAGGCGAGACCGAGGAGAGACTTGGCCTCGACCTGTGTGAAGGAACCATTCCGACATTCGCCTGGAGTGAGTCCAGAAAACCGTTGACAAAGGTACGGACAGGCAAGACCGAGGAGAGACTTGGCCTCGACCTGTGTGAAGGAACCATTCCGACATTCGCCTGGAGTGAGTCCAGAAAACCGTTGACAAAGGTACGGACAGGCAAGACCGAGGAGAGACTTGGCCTCGACCTGTGTGAAGGAACCATTCCGACATTCGCCTGGAGTGAGTCCAGAAAACCGTTGACAAAGGTACGGACAGGCAAGACCGAGGAGAGACTTGGCCTCGACCTGTGTGAAGGAACCATTCCGACATTCGCCTGGAGTGAGTCCAGAAAACCGTTGACAAAGGTACGGACAGGCAAGACCGAGGAGAGACTTGGCCTCGACCTGTGTGAAGGAACCATTCCGACATTCGCCTGGAGTGAGTCCAGAAAACCGTTGACAAAGGTAACCCCTATGTTCCAGGCCGCGTCATCCCGGTTTGCTGCTCCAGACAGACACTTGCAAACCTATTTGACTGCCTAGGCCTGACCTGACAGTTTCGTGTAGAAATCAATCAGCCGCCGTCGCGTGTTCGCTAGCTGCCACTCTTTCATGACAAGCGCCTCAGCCTGTTAAAGGCTATTCACGATAAAAATAAGCACTTTAGAAAGCCCTGCTTAAGATCTGCTTGTATGCACGTCGTGTATTCTTCCACCTGATGTAAAATTAATATTGTCATGGGCCTCGTCACTTTATTCATGCGTCGGTAAAGTGAAACTGTGAAATGATCACGAAATAAATATATTTTCTTTTAATGTGCTAATTTTTACACTTCGGTAGATAAAAAAAAAAGAAAGTGAAATAAATAACTTATGTTATCACACGTGGTTATCTATTGCTTTTTATTTTACGTTGAGAAATGAAACTACTTCCCTCTATTGTTGCCAACTTTACTGGGCGCATGTCACTCAGTGCGCCCGTTTAAAACATATGCAGGTAAGAGCACTGGCTTTTTGTACGTGATTTGCTCTCTCCCCCCCTCTCTCTCTCTCTCACTCACTCTCTCTTGCTATATGTACATCAGTGATTCGCAACCCTCCACTGAGAGAAAGGTTTGTTCTAGCCGACAAAATACTTTTTTTATATGGCCAAGAATGTATTTAGTTGCCCCCACAAAGACATTTTCTTGAGTAAAAAAAAAAAAACAAGATTAATATTATTCATATATCGAAATCAATGTTCGAATAAACAAAACTTCTGTGTCTGGCCAAAAGAAATTATATTGTAGAAAAAAAATTTGTTGAATCAACTGTACTACATATTTGGCCGCCCATTTGATAGTTGTCGTTCGAAAAAAAAAATTGCGAGTTTTTTGTGACGATTTTAGGATAGTAAGAGTGTTTGTTAGTATATTCATCGATGCATAATAATGAAATTATGGTACAAACATCCTAGTGAAACAAGATCAACAGGTAACTAAAAACTAAAGCTGTAAAATTGAATTATTTCTTTGCGCACTTTGTCCAGCATTATATATATATATATATATCTCTGTGTGTGTGTGTGTGTGTGTAGTAAATCAATCTAATTTCATCGTCAGTCACTTCAGCGGAGGTTAAGGCGTAGCATTCTAGCGCAGATGATCTAAGTTAGAAACTAGGTCAAGCTTTCAAAACTATTATGTACGTAGAACCAAAAGAATATTTCGTTACTCCAACCAATTCTTAGTTTGGGGTAACCAAATAAGCACAACAAAATGTTTGCTTTCAGCAACAAAATATATTATCTCCTTTATACAAAGCATTAATTTCGTTGCGTCAAAAGAACAATATTATTATTTAAAAAAGAAATTTCTAAAATTTCTGGGTCTGTCCTGAAACGAGTGGCTATGTGGCGAAAGAGACAAGCAAGTGCACATGCTTGTAGAGTATGCTGTCACCGCTGGAGCTCGTGAAATTCTCGGGCTCTTTACTCGTCGCTTCCTCAGCTCGCGCGATCACTATAACCCAGTGCCTGGGGCGTTTCGGTCGTTCAGCCAAGGGTGGCTGGTTTTGCCCTCATCATTCCCTACTCCTGCTAGCAGGTAGGCGAGATCTCAGCCGCTTGTTTTCTAAATTCTAATCTCAGCGCAGCATGGTTAGTGAGTTCCCGACCCAGCGGGTCTTCCGCAGACCTGACAGTGAATCGTCCCTGACCACCACAGTTTACTTTACTAGTGGGATGAAGAGATTTGGGCAGCTCCTAACATCGAGTTCTTGAGAGCCGACGAGGGTGAAGCGAGTTGAGTATGGAGCAGCACCGGATGGCAAGGGCGGTGGATGCGGGAGATACCCGAGAAAACCCCGCCGACTAGCGGCATCGTTCCGCACGACCCAGGAGCGACCCCGGCGCGAATCGAACCAGGTTCGCCTAAGTGGCAGGCGAGTAGTCTAACCACTACGCCACCGCAGCCCCGTGTAGCCGGTTTCCCGGAGTTGGTTCTTACGATACTCTGTACATTTGGATCTGTTTCAGAAAATAAACTCTAGTGGGGAAAGGCCCATATCTTTATATACATATTTTAGTCTTTCTTTAAAATTGTTAGAACTACAGTATTATATTTACAACTTGCAAAATTTGTTAAAATTTATTTACTCACGTGGTTTTCACTCTCTTTTACTTCGCAAGTCACAGGGGTACAGTGTGTAGGACCCCAGGTTACGTGTGTTTACATTCGTGAATACCCTACAACGTGAGACTGGAAGACTAGCTGGCAACATATTCAGATTTTTTCCGCGTGCTGTCCCGTCACATCTAGTTCCGGAAAACAGGAGTGAGTGAATGAAGAGATCGTGGCTTGTAACAACGGGGTGCTGAGAACCGACGAGGGCGAAACGAGTTGAGCATGGAGCAGCGCCGGAATGCAAGGTCGGTGGAAACGGGAGATCCCCGGGAAAACCTGCCAACCAGCGGCGTCGCCCGGCACGATTCCGTAAGACAAGACATCAAAACCCGTGACGTGTGCGGTAGGTAATCATCCGGTTTCCGACAATCGTCGGCTCGTGCACCGAAGAGTCTGGCACTGCCCCGGAGACGGGATGAAGTGTGTCCGGTGGCGTACACAATCGCGAGGTCCCTTCATCGTCGAAGTTTTGTCCAGCCTCGCGGGGTACGCGCCGAAACTGTGTACTTTCCCTGTCTGAATCAGCCCCGGATCGAGACCGATCGCCGACCAAGTCCTGTCGAAGGTCGCGGCTGGAAGGCGATCGCTCCACCTGGTCATCGTCTGCAGATCCCCGTCCTTGACACGCGGCACCGTGCGAGACTGGTAGACACCCCCCGGGAGGGGGGTCCACTTTTACCAGCCGCAGACTGTTGGTCTGGTGAGGAACGACTCTTGTATCGGGGACAGCCCCGCGTGGTCCCAGCCTTCCACAGGCCGCCGCGCCGCGTTGCGTCAGAAGTAAAAGTCGGGGGGGGGGGGGGACCACACCGGTTAATTGCGTCCACACTCGAGCTTCTGGGTCAGGGGGGAGGAGTGGGCAGGTACCCAGTATTGAGATCACCCCTTGGGCGCTCCTAGGCCCGCGGTTCCCCCCGCCCGACAGCCAATCACGTGTGTCCCAACACGACCCTGCCGTGGGCGTGACCCCACCGCGCTGTGGCTCGCGAAGGGGTATAAATGCGCCTGGCGATCAACAGTCGATCAGTCAGTGTTCGCTTGGAACTCGCAGAAACCTACCCTTCCAAGAGCTCACCACTCTCTACAGACTCTCCGTCATGAAGTTCCTGGTAAGTGAAACCCTGGGAGAAATGACAATTGGTAACGCTCTTCAGGCACCCTTTGGAAAAATTCGATGTCTACGGATCAGACACAGCAGTGCAGTAGAACAAGTAAAAAAAGGGGAAACCTGAAAGTCATGGTATATTTGTATTTCCCGTGAATACCATTTCCAGGTAACACTCTTGATATACTTTTAAAAATCGACCACACGATAGATATCAAATATCTCTCGCAAAATTGACAACTTCGGCTTAACAAAATCACTTTTGGCTTAAATTAAAGTCCCAGGTAAAATGAACCAGTATTTGTACCCGTGAAAGACTTAAGATATTAGACAGCACTGTTATCTACTATGCCAACAGGCAAATGAAATACATATTTCAGTAATAATTATTTTTACCATGATTCCTTTTATAAATGTGCTGTCTACCCAACGGTGCTGAAACTTTTTTTCAGTGCGGATTTATAGTGTATTCTAGTCAAATATTCGTGCAATTTTGAATGGGCACTTTGAATTAAAGCTTATCGAAAGTTGAAAATTGCGTAAAATTGCTGGGGAGAGCCTATTTGCCAAACCACTGCTGTGCCATCCTCATTTTATGATCAGAAAAAAATATTTCAGAAAGACTCGACTGTTTACAGATTAACTAAGCGCGCTGAGTAGTGTAATACCTTAATCCTCAACGGCCCAGTTAAACGTGGGACTTACAGAAGGGCAAAAATATGAAAGTAAACAGTCATGCACGCACGTAAACGTTTAAACTTAACCAGTAGTGAACTTTCTCAACTATATAGGCTATTCACTGTAAAGTCAGCTCTTTTTAACGCTCTGCTAATTTTTTCTTTCAGCCATTTGATCTCTTTCCACCACTTTTTAATATTGCTATGTGACCAGTAAACACAATGTGTACAATTCACCGCTCTCAAAACATAACGTCTGGGACTGCAATAAAATATATCTATTAGTGGTTAATGCCTGTGGCCTAAAAAAAGTGCGCACTTTATAGAGAATAGTCTGTACCAATGATACGCTACGCTGTACGAAAAAAACTACTATTTTTTCCTGTCAGTTCTCAGTGGCGTAAGTTATGTCCATGTCACAGAGCAGACAAGTGTACAGAAGTGGGGCAGCTGCGTATTCTGCGAGATCGAGCTGCACGTGCCAGAAAAATGGCGTCACAGGACAGCAACATTTCGGAGCGCCATTCGCCAATCAGCGTTTGACAGCGCAATAGCCAACCCGGCATCCCAACCAATAGGGAATCTTTCGCAGAATGCAGTGACCGATCACACACCAGGTTCCCATACCGGAGCCTCGCGCAACCAATCAGACAATTGCTATAGTCTATTCGCAGTTTCTTCACACTTTTTGAATCAAACACTTGAAAAATCACCCCATGTACGAAGTAATTAGTTATTTCCTAAATTTCCTAAAAAAAAGCGTTTCATACCTCTGTTAACATATAAGTATATTATTTTTCGTTAAATTAAAGTTTTAACTATATTTTTTCTATAAATTATAGTATTTAATTTATAATAAACATGGATACAAACAGTGAGGAAATTTCTGTGTTTGTAGCGCCTAGTAATAAATAGTTCTCGTACAAAATATTATTAGAACTGGGTGCGCACTAACTCGGTTCGCTGTCCTTTGAAGTTATTTTCTAGACATAGTTTAGCTTTGGTTGCATGAGGCGGGCGGATATCCTGGAAATAGAACATTAGCAGGGCTTCACAAATTTGTAAAGTAAACGTGAATGGATTATACGCCCATATCAAAGGAACCGCGACGCCATTTCGTATCTGTGCATTTATCTACTCAGTGCCCATGTCACGAGGAGACTGAACTAGTGCCCAACATCCGGCATGACTAAATAAATTTCTCAGCACCGAATAACTTTGTGGTTTTGGAACCACCTGAAATCAAAATATGCCGTCATCTTGAGCTTTCCTAATGAGACGTAGAACCTTTGCTTTTTTTTTTTTTTTTATCCTTTCAAAGTGGCTCTTACAGATACTTCTCTTGAAAAAAACGTAACCTATGGAAACAAATACAATTTTGACATAAACTTCTTAAATGCCTTCGCAAAAAGAATTATTATTTCAATATTTAAAATCAATTATATAATAAACGTAACAATAAAATTGCCTAGTATAAAATGTCAAGGTATCTATAAAAATCAATAATTTAATGATTTCTTATGATTATCGTATTTACGTGTGTGTCTGTCATTAACGGTGTATATGACATTCGGGAAATTTTTAACACTATTACGGCACTAAACGTCGATGCAATTTTATAAATATACATGTACAGTACCTGGTTAAGTGTAATCGTCTTTTTTTACACATTTGCCATGTCTCATTTGTACAATAACACTTTTATTGACAAACCGCGTGTACGTATATTAAGCATTTTTCAAGTTTTCGTTAAGTATATTTAAAAATCTTATTAATAATATATAACATTTCTGTACTGAACCACGAAATTAAAAGCCAATTTAAAAATGCATCCGCGAAAGTTATGGTAAAAAGTATTGCTCGAAACTACGAACTTTGGAAGACAGAAATAATTAATTTCGTTGTCATAATTATTGCACAAAAGAAACATATTTTCATCTACAACTAAGAAAACGCAACTAAATGTACAGTCCTCTCTTTTTATTTACTGTTTCAGAACTTTAGTTAAGACAGGGAAAAGTTGCTCGCAGTAAATGGAAAAACCACCCTACTCGTGGTGAGGAATGTTACCTAAGCGGTAGGAATTTTTTCACAAAGAATTTTCTTGACTTGTACACATCTCCAAGAAGTGCAGAACGATACTTCTTTCGCTGATACAACACAATTATTTTCGTTATCACTGAGCTACAAACACAGAATTATGACTTTTGCAAAGTATAACTCAAAACATTGGTTTTGGTAACAATACATCATTATTTCGATATGGCCCTTATCTCGTATTCATTAATAGCTAAATAATTACTTTTATATTGTATACGGATACCGTATGGCAAAAAAAAAAAGCTGTAGTTTCGCGCCGCTGGTTTTTGTTTGTATTTCTGGGATATCATTTAAATACAAGCCGATATTGAGATTAATTTCTTGTAGCCGAAATGTTCGTCGTGGATGACGCGTTAAACTCGCCAACACGCTGATCACGAAGCTCTTGGGAAAGACTACTATTCTCGGTAACATTATGCAATACCCGTGCTCCACGAATTCCTGTGGTCGAGGTCGCTGAGGCGTTAATTTCCGAGCACAAGTGCCTGGGTTCGAGTCCCGCACAAGCTAAAGATGTATGTAAGTTAGTTCAGTCAGTAAGCCTTAGCCAGTTCAGACTTGCACGCAATGGTGTTCGTAACGCACAGGAAGGTCAATTTTGTCCGGCGGTGTACACTGAAACGAAACGTCCAGAGCCCAATGAAATTTTTCTGTAACTGAATCGTAAATCACGCTACTTTTCTGATTTCATAAATGGTTCAGGTTCATATTAACAAAACAGAACACGAAGCCTACAGTTCACGGGTTATGTGCGACAACGGAAAAATGTGACGTGTCAGCTTTAGTACAGCACGCATCAGAACATTTTTGTTATTCGGAAGGGTTAGATGCTCATTCCTTTCAGTGACATTGTCGTATAACTGGAACGTTGCACAAGAACTGGCTTTCAAAGCCGGCACTGTACACACCAGAAAACAACAACCAATGAGGGAAGCCCCTTACATGTGGGAGATATCATTCGTCGTGGACACTATATTCCTTATATGCTTTATATTCCCTGCTGCCAATAACGGGGATGTGCAAACACATATTTATTAGTCTAAGGGTGCTACACCAGCACTAGTACAGTTCAGAACAGAATATTAGTTCGTTGGTATGCCTAAAATGATATATTTATTGTTCACTGAAAGTGTTGTGGGTGATTTGTAATGGGGGAGGAGGTGTGACGCACATTTGAGTAATAAACTAATCATGATCTTGTTGTATGTGGCAGGCTGTGTTCATCCTTGCCCTCGCTGTGGTCGCCGCCACCGAGGAGAAGAAGGAAGAGAAGGTCGAGGCAGAGAAGAAGACCGAGAAGCGTGGAGTGCTCGGCCTGGGCTACGGCGCCTCTGCCTTAGGCTACGCCGCCCCCGCCGCCATTGGCGTCGGCTACCACGCCCCCGCCGTCGGCTTAGCCGCCCCCGCCGCCATTGGCGTCGGCTACCACGCCCCCGCCGTCGGCTACGCCGCCCCCGCCGTCAGCTACGCCGCCCCCGCCGTCAGCTACGCCGCCCCCGCCGTTAGCTACGCCGCCCCCGCCGCCATTGGCGTCGGCTACCACGCCCCCGCCGTCGGCTACGCCGCCCCCGCCGCCAGGTTGGCCTACGCCGCTCCCGCCGCCAGGTTGGCCTATGCCGCCCCTGCCGTGGCTAAGGTCGCCGCTCCCGCCCTGTCCTACGCGTCTTACGCTGCTGCCGCCCCCGCCCTGTCCTACGCTGCTGCCGCCCCCGCCCTGTCCTACGCTGCTGCCCCCGCCCTGTCCTACGCTGCTGCCGCCCCCGCCCTGTCCTATGCTGCTGCGCCAGCTCTGTCCTACGCCGCCCACGGTCTGTCCTACGGCACCCCCGCCTACGCCGCCCACGGTCTGTCCTACGGCACCCCCGCCTACGCCGCCCACGGTCTGTCCTACGCCGCCCCGGCGTACGCCACCAGCGGTCTGGCCTACGCTGCCCCAGCCTACGCCAAGATCCACTAAGGAGCTACCTTTCTCACTCCAACATCTCAACACTTTTTTCAGGTATGCACATTTATGCTTTCTGTGTTCACACTAAATTCCAGTCTTGTTTACAATGTAATTCAATATGCATCAAAACATTACCAGCTGATAAAAATTGCTTTGGAAAATTTATACTTACTGTGAGAAAAAAATACTATATTTCTACATTATTTAATGGAAAAAGGAAATACATGTTACAAGTTTTTGTTGTTTAATGGATAATGTTTCTGACTAATAACAAAGTTTTATTTATTTGGTTTTGCAGAGTTCGCATGTGTTTGGGACCAACAACAATAGCAGCACAGACGCTTTCATGATGGACTGTCTTCACTTCATCAACATCAAACAACTGTTGTAAATTATTTTCACCCACTATGCAACACAATGTTGCATATCATCTATTTATTTTCACTGAATGTATAAATTTTTTTATACTTACAAAATATAAAATAAACTTACTGAATACCTAGTCGCAATGTTTATATACACACTTATCCAGCTATTCAAAACTTCCTTATTCGATATCAAGATGACATGCTAAACCATTAATTACTAATGTGTTCGCTAATTTACCAATAACTTCAAAAGTAACAGTTTCGCAAAATTAAATAAAAATCACTCAAAGCTGAAAAAAATGCCGAAAACGATATGGGAATTAAAAAATACATTCTACGCTGACTCTGGTAATAATTTCCGCCCTGGTAGTAAGAAAATTTTTACAAAACGTTTCATTGTATATTTTAAATTTTACACCAAGCATAAAAGTAGATCCGGTGAATAAATCAAATCAAATTCTCAAAAACAGGAGACCATAAAATACTTTTAAGGTATCATTATTTCGATTTGAATTTTGGAAATATTTGAATGTGTGTTACACTAAATTGAAATGAAATACAACGAACAGAAATATAAATTTTATAATTACTTACTCATTCAGAATTTTAAATAGGCATTTATTCCTACTGGAAATGAAATATTCTGTCGGTATATCATACTGTGGAAAATTTAATTTGTGTGTATCAATGAGCTTAACAAATGGCACAAAAACTTACTTAATTCATTTCCTGCCAACTGAATTACAATTAAATTGTTCTAGATGTTTCGGACCTTACTCACAAGTTGAAGTAGGCCTGATTAAAAAATTTCAGTGTAGCCGAAAATCTAATCAACCAAATTGCGTACACTTTATTTGCATTCATTGTTTCCACCGTGCTATTGAAACAAGTTTTTATACTAGTTTATTGTTTCTGTGATGCTGAAGCCATCCGCTAAACAAACACTCAAAAGAACAACTTACTGTCTGATAAAAACATTTTTACTTTAAATGCACACCGTAGTAGAATGATTGCTTTTAAAATAATATTATTCCTTTTTATTATACAAACATGTAGAGTGTTGCACTATAATCAGGCAATTTTTAATCTCACGTTGGTCTATACATATTAAGTGAAGACAATTAATGTCATCATGGGCTAAAAATACCACGAAATAATCTTCAACTGTATTATTGGTGCTCAAACTTTAAATATTTCCTACATTTACTAACATACAACAATTGTGACTGATTACGAAAGTAGTAATATATTATAAACTCTTGTAACAATTTTTCACCATTTTAAATCAACTAGGTATTAATGTCGCTGATACAGCTTCAAATTGACTATGGAATGACATTTGACTGTTAAATAGTTTCA
>CM056993.1:40525230-40557730 GCA_029891345.1 Dryococelus australis
AAATCAGCTACAGATGTAAAATTAAAGGGGGATTTCGCATTTCACTCTGCCTTATTGCGTGAACCTAAACTAATAGGTTGATAACTTTTTTCGTTACATAAAAGCGTAATCAAAAAACGAAGACGAAATTGAACAGCGATGTAATGAGGCTACTTTGTAAACACGAACATACACAACGTTTTACTGTACGCAGGGGTCTGTGTGTGTAAACACGAACATACACAACGTTTTACTGTACGCAGGGGTCTGTGTGTGTAAACACGAACATACACAACGTTTTACTATACGCACGGGTCTGTGTGTGTAAACACGAACATACACAACGTTTTACTGTACGCAGGGGTCTGTGTGTGTAAACACGAACATACACAACGTTTTACTATACGCACGGGTCTGTGTGTGTAAACACGAACATACACAACGTTTTACTGTACGCAGGGGTCTGTGTGTGTAAACACGAACATACACAACGTTTTACTGTACGCAGGGGTCTGTGTGTGTAAACACGCACATTCACAACGTTTTACTGTACGCAGGGGCCTGTGTGTGTAAACACGAACATACACAACGTTTTACTGTACGCAGGGGTCTGTGTGTGTAAACACGAACATACACAACGTTTTACTGTACGCAGGGGTCTGTGTGTGTAAACACGAACATACACAACGTTTTACTGTACGCAGGGGTCTGTGTGTGTAAACACGAACATACACAACGTTTTACTATACGCACGGGTCTGTGTGTGTAAACACGAACATACACAACGTTTTACTGTACGCAGGGGTCTGTGTGTGTAAACACGAACATACGCAACGTTTTACTATACGCACGGGTCTGTGTGTGTAAACACGAACATACACAACGTTTTACTGTACGCAGGGGTCTGTGTGTGTAAACACGAACATACACAACGTTTTACTGCGCAGGGGTCTGTGTGTGTAAACACGAACATACACAACGTTTTACTGTACGCAGGGGCCTGTGTGTGTAAACACGAACATACACAACGTTTTACTGTACGCAGGGGTCTGTGTGTGTAAACACGAACATACACAACATTTTACTGTACGCACGGGTCTGTGTGTGTAAACACGAACATACACAACGTTTTACTGTACGCACGGGTCTGTGTGTGTAAACACGAACATCCACAACGTTTTACTGTACGCAGGGGTCTGTGTGTGTAAACACGAACATACACAACGTTTTACTATACGCACGGGTCTGTGTGTGTAAACACGAACATACACAACATTTTACTGTACGCAGGGGTCTGTGTGTGTAAACACGAACATACACAACGTTTTACTATACGCAGGGGTCTGTGTGTGTAAACACGAACATACACAACGTTTTACTGTACGCAGGGGTCTGTGTGTGTAAACACGAACATACACAACGTTTTACTGTACGCAGGGGCCTGTGTGTGTAAACACGAACATACACAACGTTTTACTATACGCAGGGTCTGTGTGTGTAAACAGTGTGTAGTGGAATTAAACCCCAACATACCTCGTGATGAAATCCATATGCAATTCCAGATGGAAAATATGTAGAACACTTTCTTTCTAAACTAAATAATAGAATATTCAGGAAGATATGAGCCCTCGAAAACAAAATTTTTAAACTGTATTTCTGCAAAATACCGGAAGTGAGAGCAGACTTTCATTAATATCTCCTCCCGTAATGAAGATAACCGGTGCAACTGTCCGTCTTTTTGCGGATATTTTTTTTCTGCCATCAGGAATTATGAGCGTTTGATGCTTGCTCACCAAGCATTATGACTTAATTAACGAAACTGGACCTCTTGTGGCAACTGAGCAGGGACCTGCAGTTTTGATGTGAAATCTTCGGCGGCAGAGAACGCATTTCCTTGCTCGTGGAAGAAACCAACGCTTCCTGCACGGAATCGCTAACTGATCGTCGCCGGAAACGAACAGGCAGCTTCAGTACTGTAAGATTGTTAACGCACTACATGTCTGACAAGTTTTTACCGCTGAGCAGCGAGCGCGCTGTTTTCTGTTGACAACTAGACTAGTATATTCCAGGTGTGCAGCGCGGGAAGATGAGACGGCAAGAACACTCCGTACACATGCATAACAGACTATAGGAGGCTAATGAACACAGCACATAGTGTTCTGCCGTAACTCCCGGACCCTCGTCAATGTGCATGAACACGTTTCGTCCATCGATAGGTTGCACGCCGTGCGACAATACCACTTCGCTCCGTTAACATGTGTCTAAGATGATTAGATTTTTTAAATTTAAATCCCATGGATTTGATAATTTTCCACATGTATCCTTCTTCCCGGAAAGCGGTATATTTTCTTTCGCAGCATTAAATAGTTCACGCAGAGTGGGAATTCCTTCGCGAACTTCATAATATTCCAAGAACGTTCCGCGCACGACCTTTTAGTTCAATTCGTCAAGTACCGTCTTCTTTTGCAGTGGACGACGTTTACCTGGGGTGGAAATGGCAGTTACGTCATTGTCTGCTCTCTCACACTGTCTGGCAATGTCTTTTCACTTATACCTACTGCTTTGACCACCCTTTCTAAAGCTTTGTCTAGCGGGATAATGAGACCTCGTTTCTTGTATTCTTTACAAAATAGCAAGACATTGTAAATAAACGTTATACTTTGTGATCGCTTCACTTCCCATGATTTCTTTCGAGGAGTCTCCATTCTGTACGTAGGCCCCAATTACTCGTCAACTCACATTTCGTTCTGTTGCGTAACGATAGCATCCATAGATGAAATAACAGCAACGACCAATGCTCACGACGATCTTTTTAGACACACGCGACACTCCGGTACAACGAGCGCGGCTCACAGGTACCCGTGTGTAGTGGTACAGACTGTACACTGCTGCCCGCAGGATACGACTGCGTCATACCAACATTGTAGTTCCCCCGATTGACACCGGCAATTATTTATCAGACAGGTAGTATGGTCCATCTTGTCATCTTGTTTACAGTAAGTGCTCAAAATCCCCCCTCCCCCTTCTTGCCATTGCAGTGGATTAAGCAGCATACAATTCTCGTATGTACATGGTATTGCCTAAATGCTAGGGCACTGTATCGTGGCAACCGAAGATTTGTGTGCCTTTTACATCAAACGGTGGGTCTTCCCAGATGCAAAAAGAGTACCATTTTTTGTAATTAGGTTATAGTGCTCAATAAACCAGCCCAAAAAGTTCATAATTCCTGAAGGTAAAAAATGTTGGCTGCAAAAAGACTGTGGCCAACTGAGATATTTGCATTATGAAGGGAAATATTAATGAGTGTTTGCTTTATAGTTGAAGATATCACGGTCACATTTAACGATGTTCGAATATTAATTTTACTTGATATCCGATATATTCAGAAACGCTTTTTAAGATTTTAATTCTAAAGAGCTTATATCTGCTATAATATTCCGTTTACGTATAAAGTGTTCTGTATATTTCCGACTTCATTTTGCATAAGGAATCACCACTTGAAGCTTGTAGGTCGTAAACGCCACGCTTTTTACATGCGAGCTTAAGTGTGTGTGCGTGTATACTTAGCTCTACGACAAATAATTTAAAACAGACCATAATTTTTAGTATTTTAGCAAAATTTCAAATGCCATAACACAGTTTAATCATTTGGATAATACATAATTTTAATTATTACTAAGTGTACCTAGCAAAAACAATATAATGATAATAGAAAAGATAAATTCAGGAAAATAAACAAAAATGAATAGAGAACTACTTTAGGGAGAAAAATTAATAGTAATTTCAATTTTAATCGGCACTTGGCGCTCTCGCATGCTTCAGTACGTCATAGGATGTGGACACAGGATAGGTAAGAGTTAAGATACTAATTTAGGTGGCATAATTCACCTACAACATCGTATACATACATTTTCCTCAAAGAAAGCAATTGCTATTGGTTGTTTTTAAAAACTTAAATACAAGTGTATAACATTAATACAAACTTACAATTATTTCAAGTTTTAATAACACAATTTTAGTCGTCATCAGTGGTTCTGAAATACAGTCGTAAATATTTTCGTAATATCAAACAACAAAAATCATTCAAAGTTAATTTCTGTTTTCTAACTTCTCATTTTAATTATTAGCAGTATTCGTTTTCAAAGTCATCCAAAGTCATGGTTATAGGATCCAGGTCATTGGTTGATATCAAGGTCACCTGGGTCTAACATGGCGGTGGGTGATATTATAACATGGCGGTTGGTCGGTTACAAACCCTCGTCACCTATAAGCCCAATCATCCAAAATTGTAATTTTATAGTATAAATAAATAAATGTTTAATAATTTTTATAAATGTTCATATTTTCTGGAATTTTTTGGTATTTTTTATAAATTTTTTGGGATTTTTTTGGGAATTGTTGGGTTCAATGTCAATCAAGATCACTGGATCAAGGTCACCTGCATTAAACATGGCGGTTAATATGGCTAACAGAACCAAGATGGCTGACTGTCGGCTACGGCTCCGATCCTGGATCCCATGTATCGATTTGGCATTCCTTTTGCCTATAAAACCTATATGGCCACCACTGCTCTGCCCCGAAAACGATCCTCCCAAAATCACCTGAATTAGCTGGGAGACTCGGTACTTTTTGATGAAAAGACGGGAATTTTTTAGGGGAAAAAGGGAAATTTTAAGGGAATAAGTGACATTTTTAGGAAAAAAAAGGGAAATTTTAAGGGAAAAATGGCCACCGGCCAGCTGGAATGACAGAGCATGAACAGCTCCGAGCTCCGACTCAAAGACGGTGATGCGCCCGAATCGGCATAATTGTCGTGTATATTCTTCGTGTACTTGTAAAACAAATGTGATATACTCAAATACCTACTTCCAGTTGATGTGTGTTTCGTACTTTTTTTTACAACTTGATTGTAGTTATATTTTTTTGCAGAAACACGGGTAAAGGATAAACTCAAAGTAATTTTGAAAGAAAAAAGATATTCACGAGATCTGAACAGGCTAAAACCTTCCACCACAAACTTCTCGAACAAGGGCTATAAATTTGTAATGTTAGCATTCGATACGCGAAATGTTTAAGGCTACTAATGCCTTTTTTTTTTACAATGATTAATAAAATAAATTCTTCATTAAAAAATATTAGAGCCGTATATTATACATGAAATATTATATGTCAAGCTTTAAAATAAATTTGTGGAAAAATTATTCATGAGTTATTTATGACCGTTTTTGTCTTATCTTTTATACGCATCTACCGACAAAAAAATTTCGAGCTGTGTTGTGTGCATGTTTGTATTAACCAACGCAAATCTAGGTACTCCTTAGGTTAAATGTCATACGAAATTATATATACAGAAAAAGCTAGTGAATAATACACTTATCAGTACATATGTATCTGGATCAATACAATTTTAATGGCTTCGCACCTGACCATTTTTTCGGAGGCGAGTTAGTGGGGAAATTTTAATCTGGGTCGTCGCATCGTGAGCGAGAGTCCCTAGCAAATATGGTAGCAGATATCTCCTTTCACGACTAATATATCTGGAAAGTGTTCGTAATGGCGTAAAATATTGATACTCGTTCGTATTACATAATTTTATGGGAAGTAAAATTATTTCTATGCCTACACAACTCACTGTTGGAAACGTTTGTAGCCTAATACCCATTTGCTGAAGCGCAAATATAATTATATAATTTTCCGCTACGGTTAAATATTACTGATAAATAAATTAATTAGTACTTTAAATTGTTATTACCATAAGAATAAAATGGCTCCTGGGATTACCAATACGATGTTACTCTTAGGAGAAGAAAAATGGCTTGCCATATAATAACTGAAATATATGTATGTTAAATGATATGTTGATTTAATGTCTCACAGTTCATTAAAACATGTGTACTTCCAGGAATTGAGTCAATCAAATTACCTATATTTTAATTAAAATATTTATCTTATGCATAATTTTAAATTTTAAGTTTTCAAAATATATCGAAATTTGCTTATATAACTACAACACATTTGGCGACTAAATTTTTCGTAATTATTTTATCTTCGAAACGGCCAATTTATGAAGAGACCAGTTAGTAGTAGGGGCGTGAAGGATTCAGATCAAAGCGGTGCCACTTTTATTAATTGGAATAACTCTTTGATATCAATTTAATCGGATTAAGGACTAACCGATCTTAATCAGACAAAAATTAATCCGATTTTAATACGATGGGATTAATACTTAATACTTTCTTAATCCGATTTTATCTGATTCTTTGATAAAAAAAAGTAATTTGATAATATTTGTTTGGTGAAAAAGTTTGATAAAATTTATTTGATGAATTTTTTGTGTGTATACTTAGGTAGACTTTAGTTTCTTTCTTTTTTTTTGGGCTGGCCAGTGGCTCTTATACGACGTCACACTTGGAGCTCTGGCTTTGTACTGAGGTGTGGTGTGTTAGGAAACGGGTGTAAATAGTGGAGCAATGTTGTCAGCACGACGGCTGGCACTCGATGAAGGGAGTGTTATATTGTCTAGGGTATATATGATTTAAATGTGGTGCAAGAGTGGCGTAAGTGATTGAGGTTGGGAGAGATATTGCTTGTAGATGTTGGTGGGAGATACGTAATGTTGAAAGATAGCATTTATGTCGTGCATGTTATGATTATTGCAAATGAATAAGAGTCGTGACATTCTACAAAAGAGAAACTATGAAAAATCGCACAGGAAAAATGAATGACGGCGCCGAGCATTGGAAATAAAAAAAATATTTTAATATATGTCCGTTGGGTTCGGGAGATCACAGAATGAATGACTTATAGCGCGTATTTATGGGAAATAAAATCTACATATCTGATTTGATATGTTTCGAAATTAATTAAATGGTAAATGAACACAAGTACATGACTATCACTAAACGGATTACGGAAACCAGATATCCTATTTTTTTAATTAATAAAACTGTAAACTGAGGAGGAGAAACACGTCTGTCCAGCTGTGAATTTACTGAAGCAATGACTGCAGTGTATAACGTGCACCAACTTATCAGCTGCTAGATACGTGGATCATGGCTGGCATTTGACAGGCGATCATGGTTATAGTTATTCGGAAAGAAATCTTAATATTATTTACGTGACAAAATAAATGAAATTTTGGGTAGGAATATGTAAATTACCCTTGTTGAATTAAAACACATGTAATTGAATCGTACGAATACCTTTCCCAAAAGATGTCTGTCTGGCTGTGAGTTCAGTCAAGGAATGACTTATAGATGTGTAGCTTGCAGCCAAGTTGAACACACAACTAAATGAATGGATCAAAATTATGTTTACGAATTAATATTTCCTAGAAAACTGGCTTACCATCCATTCTTATAACTTAAAGATGGAATAAAGTACATGTTCAAAATATGCAAACTTACTAAGAACTGATTTGAATACACAACAACATGGACAATTAAAAATTTTCAAACTTGCATTTTGAATTAAATTTTAACCACATACAATAGCTTAATAAACATACACATATGTCTCCCTCTCATTTTTACACGTACTTAAATGATTTTAAAACACGGGCGTTCGTTGTGGAGAATGATGTAGGAATAAGTTGAGCATATCACTTACATCGACTTATAAGCTGTGTATTGAGAGCCTGGGTATAGACGTGGAGCGTGGTCGGCACCTGGTAGGCAATTGAGTGGAAATTACAGAAAAACTCATAAATGAAGGAAACATTTTTAATGTTTATGAAATAGCAACTAAACTAAAAGAGAGTTGAACACACACAAATGCATTAATAATGCATGTAGTAATCAATAAATTTCACCACCCTCGAAAAAATAAATGTTCCTTTGTAAGAAGAAGAATGAGAATATTAAGTAACAGAGTTGAATTTTATTTTAAAAATATATTAAGATGATTTCTCATATTGTGTAATGTATTATTCTGTTTTACCCCCAGACATCATAGTGTTTAATCCCAACAGCTGCAGTAATTGTTATCTGTTTTGTCTGATAAAATATTTCCATAAAAAAGTTCACTGAACTCTGCCACTAGGTGGCATAGAGACTCAGGTCAGTGAGAAACGTTCTTGTGGGTAGGAATTGTGAGAGGTTTTGTACCTGCCCCTGTACAAGTATTTTTGTCGAACTACTTTCCCTTTCTTATGTCCTCCAGGGTCCTTCAAGTTGTGCAATGTTGATGGGGGACTCTTATGTCCCTTTCCCGGCAGATGTTCTGCAAAGTTTTTCCATAAATGAAATTATTTATGAGTTTAAAAAATCGATTTTTTCGGTTGTAGCATGAACATGTTTCTCAATATTAAACTCTATGTGTGGCTACATGAATGCCTTCTGCTCAAAGTGCAAAACGCGATGAACAGTGTCAAGTTTGGCAGCCTACATTAAATAGTGCTTCAGTGTTTCCCCATGTATATCATATTACTTCCATGGCGCGAGTTTCAAAAGAAGTTTCTTATGCCAGCCGTTCGGGGGTTTGCCATTCTCTGGGGCCCGCGGCAGATCAGATGATGCACCATGACATTCGTATGGAAATTACAGATCAACTTCTCCGAAAAAACAAGTGTCACTGTCATTCACCATGTTTGAAAAATACCATGTAGTAAGCACATCAGTCTCAGCCCACTCAAAATTGCCAATCAGAAGCATGCATCGCATCATTTGACTGTACAACCATCAACATCGAAATAGCATATATATTTCGATGCCACACTGTAGCCATAATCCTCACCCAAGTAAATATTGTTGGCTTCAATAAACTTTCTTGAAACCTGGGTAATGCCGCTCCTAACCCAGCATTGTACAGAAAGATACATGTCTGGGTCAGTCAAAAAACTCTAGCAATGCACGTGTCAATGACAACAAAGCAACCCATGAAAGAGATGGAGCTGTGGCGTACATGGCAGGGTTAATACCATAATGAGCCGAACATACAGTCCTGAAATTCTCAAAAATATCTGCTAGCAAACAAGTGTCCACACATAAGCAGTGAATGGCATACTGCAGCAAAGTTTATGCAGTTAAACGCATCCCATGGGTTTGGCCGTGAGCGTAATTCTCATTACTAATGCCTTCACCTCTTATCACATTATGAAATGCATCTTAATTGGGAGTGACTTACACATCAGACTGTCTGGCGACTTAACAAATTCATAAGAAAAAATTCCCTTCCGTTTTGTCAATTAGAATTGGGTGTTGTCTGAAAACATCGAGCAGGCGATACTGAATTGCGCAGGTAGTAAATTGCCTGCAAAAGTTTCCAGAGAGGCACTCATGAATTGGAATGAGACAATAAAGCGTAATTCGTAATATTGCGCCTTTCCATTGAGATCAGTCCCAATTTAGAATTTGTTTGCTAATACATTTGTATTTTTCCAGGGTCAATCCATTCACTTTAATTTTACTCGGGTTGCATCACATGACATTCAGCCATGGGCTTTATCAGAAAGTGAACCTCATAATTTTGCAGGTTATGAAAACAGCGACAAGTTGTCTCTTGGGCATTCTGAAGTTCAAGTAGCACTTATTATGTGCACGACCTCTGATTTCGCCCATCAGATAGTCATGATCGACCACAATATCATATGTACCGAGCTTTTCCTTACAAATGTGACAACATGTTTGAGCAGCCAACCTAGCTTTATCAGCAGGTGTTTTTGGCTTCATTGGAACAATTATTGTGTAAATTCCAGCAACCCACTTTGTAAGTTCAACTTATTTATCAACTAATTGGTACATACAATCAGCACCCACAAACTCAAAATAGTTAGATCAACTTGGATTGTATGAGCAGACCAACAAAATGCTACAAGCATATGGAACATGTTGGTTAATGGTAGTTGTATTACTCGTTTCATCATTAGGTAAGCAAGTGGACATGGGTTTCAGGCAAATTTTAACATTGTAATAGGTGATGAAACCCAATCTCTGCTGTTTGCTGTAATCTTTAAATTCCAAATACTTGTCATTCACAGTGGGGAAAGTACTGTGAACAGCTTTTTGTTCCTAGCTAATAAAACTGTGACTCGTGAGTTTCTCCTCAGTTTGGCTTTACTGGAGACAACAATCGCAACAAAATTTCTTGTTGGCTCTCTTAATCAGCTGATTACCAACCAGCTGCAATAAATTTCTAATACATACAAAATGCAAATGTGCAGCATTACCACTAGCACGAATAGACCAAATATTCACATATTTGTCATGATGTACAAGAGAAATACACATGGGTAAGATAACACCGCCATTATCACAAGTTTCGTCGATTATATTGCTATCTTTGTCCACCACACTGTAGACCTGGATAGAAATAGAATTGTTCTCCTCAAACTTATGAATATGTTGTTTGAATAGAGGTGCCAATAGACCTTCAGTATCCAAAAACTCGTGAGGATTTGGATATGAATAAATTGTGCAAACATTTTGTGTGGCAGTATACGAAGATTCAATTACGGCGTAGTGAAAACACATTTCTTCCAGGCAGTGTACAAGCAAGGCGATTGGCAATACACTTAGGTAATTTAGTGTGTGCAGCACCAACGGTGAATGCTCTGTTTTGATACTCATGGACTCCCAAGTATGTCAACATTTGCCAGATCCATGCACACTAAATTCCTCAAGTCTGTTAGTAAGATATGGGACGATGTCATCATCATATATTAAACCCACATCGGATTAGTGTAGGACAGGGAGGGCTTTGCTTTGAAAAAAGACTGTTTCTGTAGTGCCTTCCTCCATCGTGATGGATTTCAAGTATTTACCAGCTATGGTAAAGGATACTCTAATAAGCTGGGGTGGTGCCAATATCAAGTTTAGTAAAGGGCCTTACACCTTGTGAAAAAATGAGAAAAATCCATCTCACTGTTAAGCTTATTGTTAACTATTCGTGCATCATTTAGCCTGCCTGCGAACACCGTAGACAATAGCTCATATGCCAGGTCTGGCAAAGGCTCCATTGATGTTGGGAACCCCGAAAACGAATTATTTTCCGACTCCCTAGGTGAAATATCTCTAATTGACTCGAAAGTCGGTTGCGAGACAGACGAAGCACTGTCGGAAGCACAAGAATTTTCCGAGTCTGATAGAAATGAATCAGCCATCAAAAGATCGACCTTTTCTTGTTTGGGGGAAGCTGACACATTTCGACTTTTTGTTGTTGACGATCTCTCTGTAAGTGAATCCATGCTCAAATCGCTTAAGTAGAGATCGTCGTACAAAATATCAACTTGTGTCCGCGAAGGAGAAGGGACACTGCCTTGACAGCTTAGAGTAATTCTGTCTTTCCATCCGCGATTCAGAATCTGAGTCGCTTATGTAATGATCTTCAAGCAAACTGTCTATACTTTGCCGCTTATGCTCACTCATTTCGAATCCTAACTAAAGTTTATTTTGTTTCCCTGATATAATAATTACACCAGAATAAATAAATGTAAAGTGCCACTTTGTTCTGAAAACAGAGATAAAGATTCCCACTTTATTCCCTCACCACGACATAGTTGAAATATATATTGTATTACTAATATAAAGGACAACATACTTTATTTTAAATAAAATTTCATTAGGTAAAATGTGTGTTGGGGAAAGGCAATCGACTGCAACGAAATGTTTACGAAATATACTGGAGATGAGTCTTTCTAACCCCTCATGCACAAAGCCAGGTAGCAGGGGGCCGAGAGCTTGGGGGAGTAGTGCGAAAGTCTGGTTAAAAGAGCTGAAGAGAATGACGTGCAGAGCAACACAACAAATAGACAGTGGACGAGAGTTAAGGCTGTGTGAATGGTGACAGGAGCTTGGACCTCGCAAGGGCTTGACGAAAGATTGAAACATGTTTCAGAAAATTGCAGTATCCCACAGCGGTCACAATTAACCAAAACTGGTCCCCTTCCCCTGCCTGCTTCCAACCGCCCGACAACTCCCTTCCCCTGCTAGCATTCATCATGCACACCCTGCAGCCAGGTGCACAAATGCGTGCCAGCGGGAGAAGTTCACCACATTCCCTACCCCCTGTCCCTTTGACAACTTCACTCTGTGATGGGAATTGCCGTCCCGCAGATCACCTCCAGTTAACACTGCGCATCCTGACCTGGTTCGCCTTGTCTATCGTTCCCATTGTGCAGCTTTTTGCGTTTGGAGCAAGCGGACTGCATTTACGACATTGCAATTAAAAATCACGCTATTACATTGAATTTTAACCACTGTTTTGAAAACCATTTGTTTAAGAGGCAATTTTTACATCTAAAATGTGCTTTAAAAAAAAAAAAAGTGAATTACTCAACACCATCATAAATATTTAACACCATCAGAAATAAAACTAATGTACACCATAAAAATAGTTTACACAGTCGAAACATGTTATAAATTTTAATACAGATTTTCGTATAACATGTAGAGGAATATTGTTTTACATTCTATATTAATAACACTAACAAAACAAACAATCTTAAACCCAACATTTTAGACATTTAACAAGCATAATTTACTTAAATTTTAAAATGTTTCCAAAAATTACTTAAAACTAGTCAACTCTATATCTACTCACAAAGATAGGACAACAATCGACTTACAATTACTTACAACACCTTTCCCCATACTCACACTTTCAGTCATACACCTACTCAATATTTTTTTTTCAGAGTACTTGGTATTATATTCTAGAGGGTTTCGACATTTTTTGCAGGTATTTGACAGTGTAGAGAAAGCCTTGATTCGCAATGTTGTTACAGCATTCTCTCTATTATAAAGGTATTGGTGGTTATACAGTATCTCCCTCTACTCCATTAAAACCTCTTAAGTATTCATCTACGACCCACCTAGAATTTCTTACAACACCTTTCCCACACACTCCACTCGCAGTTACCCAACAACTTTGAAAATGAAATCTAAAAAACTACTTAAAATTTGATATCCAAACCACCCCATCAAACTTAAAACATATAGTTCATTAGAAGTACTCAAGGTTCATTTATCCATCACTCAAACATTCGTCACCAAACAACTCATTCAGAACTAGCTTGGGAGCTAAGGTTAAGCACCTTAATCTCATGCAAGGCGTAAGCAGCATAAGTTCTCCCTTGTTTTAGATGTTCCATAATTCATTTCCATCATACACACATCAACCCACCCTTAAACATCTCCTAAAACTACTTAAAATATGAAAAAACTTCAAAGTAACTAAATAAACAAATATTGTAAGTGCAAAGCAAATTGCTACAATAGTTAACGATTTCATTTAAATTGTATAAACATGAAACAAAATAAAGAAAATTTCTTACTAATTGTAAATGATACTGTATACTGTAGTAAGAGAATGGCAACTACATTCCTTCTGTGTGAAGTATTTGATTTTCTTGTAAGATGTAGGGTTCGTGATGTGCACACTTTGAGCTTCAAATGCTAGTTGACTCACATTCCAAGGTAGCTTGCTGTCAGGACGAAAATCATACAGAGAACAAAACTTCGCCCGTGACAAATATCGAAAACTTTTAAAGTATAATCAGGACTGAGATGCCAATGTTCATCTCCATTGCACATCTGTATCTGTAGTGGACTATCGTCTTCTTCAATTCGGAACCACACTCATCTGTATCCTGAAGTAACACTGGCATAAGGAAGTGATGGATCTAATCTCTCCATCGTAACTGAAGCTCCGGTGTAAGGTTCTCTCTCTCTCTTTATATAATGAATTTTTTTTTCCAATTTGAGATAATATTAGTTATTCAACTATGACTTCATTGAATCAAATTTACAGACACAATCATTGCTGTTCCAAACCTCACAGTCCCACATTCCATTCGGTGACGTTTGAAGGCATCTTCTGAAATTCATTTGCATGATGTGTTCCTTATTATTACATGTTTCAGTCCATAAGGTGGGAATGTCATAAAACTCACTATTCTCAATTTATATTTTATTTGTCTAAATCCTGGTTCCTTGGTTATTTTTCACTTCTATTTTTAAAACATAGGTACCAAGAAGAACAGAGCAGGTCGCTTTCGGTCCGCATATTAAAGACCGGACAGTCATCTTCTTCATAACACAACACTCTTTTGTATATGTATTTCTTTCGAAACTTTCTGAAAAGTTCTGTTGCACATGTGTATTTGGAAATAGATGTTGTTTAGATACAGGACCCATACTTACTTGTATCCTAGAGTAATACTGGTGTACATCTTCTCTGGGTTGAATTTTTCCATTTTTTTCGAAATCTTATGCAGGCATATACCTCTAACAAATCATTTTTCGAAATCAATATCTTTAGATGTAGGTAGGATGCTGGTTCAAATATTCTCTTAAAACTTTGATTTTGCATTGTTTACTGAACATTTTTTCTCCCAGTGATTGTTATTACAGTATTTGACTATTTAATTAATATTCAAACAGTCATGATATCTTCTGATATATATATATATATATATATATATATATATATATATATATATATATATATCTTCTGCTGTGTTAAACTTTTTAAAATTTCCTTCTGCACTTTCCAAGCACATATACTGGATAATATTCGAGGAGCACATCGTACACATTAGGAGTGCTCTTCATAAGATATGACACCAGAATCCCATCTTAGGTCATGTATCTCATAAGTCTGTTCCCGAAACATCATTTTAACTTCAGGTTTTAAAGTATACCAAGATCTGGGATATTTAAAGCATAGTACTTTAATGTCATAAGCATTGGTGGCATTATAAATAGCATACATCTGAATTACAAAGAAGTTATCTTGGTAGTTTTCGATACCTTGCACATAGGACATCAGTTTTACATTATTTCTTTTTACATAATATACAAAAACTATCCACTCATCTTATTTATAAAATATCAGTGGCTGCCTCGGAATCCACTTCATCAACTCCGAAATCGTCCATTATTACATCTGGGATAATTCTGGCTTCAATAAGCTAGCTGTTCCAATCTGCATGACATACAGTCCCTCCACATATGTTGATTATTTACATCATTAGTAAAGGCAGGCATGCCATGACGACAGTCTTCACATGACAAATATGACACAATATCATCATCAGATTGTAAATGTTCAGGAAGGAATGAATATGCTAGCTTTATTTCATCTTCCACAAAAGCAATAGCAAACTCTTTCATCAACACCCATTATTGAGAACAGTCTAAACTCAATAAGGTTTTTGCCTTCCCATATGCTAACATAGCACTGGATACTTCAACACATTCCTCAGCACAATTATCTTGACAGTGGCAGTGATGTACTATACCTGGAGCGGTTAGATGCAGAGAGAGAGATTTATTCCCCTATAGATTCTGCATTGTATATATAGATGATGCAGTGGATGGTTTGCGATGTAGTACGCATCTGGCATTGTAGTGGACGCCTGGCATTGATGTAGATGTTGTAGTAAGTGTCTGGTGTCGTTCTTGGTGTAGACATCTTGTGTCGTTCTTGGTGTAGATGTCTGGCGTCATTCTCATATCTATTGTAGATGCCTAAGTCTCACTACTGCTAATGCAATGCATACAAACTCACATACATGAAGTGACCTTGGCAACTGACGACTTAACACTGAAAAAAAATTAATTTATTACTCCTTATACTCCTTATTATATTATATTATATTATTATATTATATTACTCCTTATTATAAATGGTTTCAAAATGGCCAACAATTTCCTTTAAATTTGCTTAAATTTTGACTTTTTAGAAAATATTGTGGAATTTAACAGATTTCAGCATCGATAGCACACCTTTCAAGCTGAATTCGTGCTATTTCATTAATATTACATCAAAAAAGTAGTATTTGTAAATAAAATAAGTTCAAATATACACATTTTATGTTTTATAGTATAGTCGAGATTCTAGGCTGGAAAACTTGCTGAGAACTCTACACATGAAATATGCACATATTAAAAAAATTTATTTAATATGTATGTATTCCATCACCCCTGAATTTAAAGACATTTAGTTTTAATGCAAGTTTGTTTTAATTGAAAGATGCATTATTGAATAAACAGTGTTCTTTGAATACTTAAATTATATATAAAAATCTTAAACTCTTCTAAAATTAATTATGTGAAAATAGCTCTTGTATTTGCCCTGTGCAATAATATTAATAGTTTTCTGGATTACTTTAATAAGTTTGCTGGAAAATAGGATAAACTTAAAGTTTACAGGATTAAGCTTAAAAACATATGTTCTTTGAAAAGGTTTATATATTTATATTGTAATTTATTGGATTAAAATTCATACCAAGGATTCAAATTAAATTTACTAAAGGGAAATCATTTTATAATCGGGACTTTGATAGCAAAATTTAATTTCGCTGGAAGAAAGACAGGGTTTTGAGAATAGCAGAAACCTTCCTTTATGAAGAAGTCAACGGACAATTGATAGTGAAAGTTTGATGAGCAGAGGGGAGGGGGGAGCTAGGCAGGTAGGGTCAGTTCAAAATTCGCTGGTGGATTGTGGCGTTGGATCGATAGCACAGACAGGAACTCTCGTTTTGGACAAAGGCACATTGGATTATGGTGTTGAAGGCTGGAGGGGGAAGGGACGCATCGCCAAAGACATAGTCTGGTCAATGGGAGGGGTTGGGGAGTGGGTGTAGCACTCTCCGCAGACAGGGCAGAGGTCCTTCCACCCATAGCTCAGAATCGCTATGTTAGTTTCAAGATAATCCTCACCCTCGTTACGCGCAACACCCACATCTGGCATTTAGGCGAAGGTGTAGCAGACCCACGGCCAGCGGTCTTTACCTCTAATTAAACATTTTAAACGAATAGTATCTGCTCAGGGCTTCAGCTATCATTTTAATATAAACATGTTTGTAATTTTTAACTTGTCTGGGAAAAAATATTTTCTTGTGTTAAGCAGATATAGTGCATCCGTTATTTTTAATAATTTTTAAAGCATTTATTGTGTAAATCCCATTCCTGAGCTCGGTCGACGAAAGTTCAACTCGTGTTTGTGTTAACAAGTGTGGTGGATTTCCCAGACTTAACAGAAATTCGCAGCATTAATCCAGTTCTCTGGATATGCCGGTAAATAATGCAGGTGAACTCAAGTAGTGTAATTTATACAATAGTACCTGTGTTGTAAACAGTATTTGTGTGTTAAATTCTCTTTTCGTTTAATTGCTATTTCATAAACATTTTTAATGTTTCATTCATTAATTTCAACTCAGTTGCCTGCTAGACTTATAAGTGGTACGCACAACTCATTCCTATATCGGACTCCACAACAAATGGGCAAGTTTTAAGATCATTCTAGGTATATTTACAACTGAGAGGAAGACATACATGTATGTCTATTAAGCTATCGTGTCTGGTTAAAATATAATTCGAAATGCAAGTTTGGAAATTTTTATTTGTCCGTGCTGTTGTGTATTCAAATCAGTTCTTAGTAAATAGGTATTTCTGCTTCATTACATCTTAAAGTTATCAGACTGATCGGTAAACCACATTTCTAGGAAATATTAATATATAAAAATAATTTTGATCCATTCATGTAGTTGTGTGTTCAACTTGGCCGCAAGATACACATCTATAAGACATTTCTTGACTGAACTCACAGCCAGACAGACATGTTTTGGGAGAGGTATTCGTACGACTCAATTACATGTGTTTTATTTCAACAAGGGTAATTTACATATTCCTTCCGAAACTTCATTTATTTTGTCACGAAAATAATATTAAAATTTCTTTCCGAATAACTATAAACTTGATCGCCTGTCAGATGCTGGCCATGCTCCACGTATCTAGCAGCATATAAGTTGGCGCACATCATACACTGCAGTCATTGCTTCAGTAAACTCACAGCTGGACAGGCATGTTTCTCCTCCTCAGTTTACAGTTTTATTAATTAAAAAAACAGGATATCTGGTTTCCGTAATCCGTTTAGTGATAGTCATGTACTTGTGTTCATTTACCGTTTAATTAATTTCGAAACACATATCAAATCAGATATGTACATTTTATTTCCCATAAATACGCGCTATAAGTCATTCATTCTGTGATCTCCCGAACCCAACGGACATATATTAAAATTTTTTTTTTATTTCCAAAGCTCGGCGCCGTCATTAGTTTTTCCTGTGCGATGTTTCATAGTTTCTCTTTTGTAGTATGTCACGACTCTTATTCATTTGTAATAATGATAACATGCACGACATAAATGCTATCTTTCAACGTAACCTATCTCCCACCAACATATACGAGCAATATCCCTCCCAACCTAAATCACTTATGTCACTATTGCACCAAATTCAAGTTATATTAACCCTAGACAATATAACACTCCCTCATCGAGTGCCAGTCGTCGTGCTGACAACATCGCTCCCCTATATACATCCCTTCCCCAACACACCATACCTCAGTACAAAGCCAGAACTCCAAGTGTGAGGTCGTATCGGAGTCGCTCACCACCCAAAAAAAGAAATTAAATGAAGTACACCTAACTATACACACACAAAAAAAATCCATCAAATATATTTGATCTAATTTTTTCACCAAAAAAATTTGATCAAATTTCTTTGATCAAACAATCAGATAGTATTGGATTAATGATAAGTCCCATTGGATAAAAAAGGTTCGGATTAAGATTGGATTAATTCATAATCTGTTTAAATTTATATGAAAGAGGTTAATCTAATTAATAAAAGCGTATCTTCTTTGATCTGAAACCATCACGCCCCTACTACTCATGTTTAAATCTGAAACCAAGCGACTTCACTAAATCTGCAATAAATAATAGCTTGATATAGGTTGGAAACAAAAATCACTATGCAGAGTCACTAGGAAGACAGTAGTAGGTAAACTACACTATCTAATGACTCGTAACTTCATTACACTAATTTCGTATTCTTAATTTACACTCTTATATACAACATAAATACATGGCCATACCTACGTGTAAACTGGCATGTGTAGTAAAAGTGGTTGGTGTTTTAATGTTTCGTATTGAATATTATATGTAAATAAGAGAATTTTGTGGATAATATAAATGTATTGACACTTGAATCTATAGTTTTCTGAGGACAAAGAGCACCCGTTTTTAGTTGCGTAAGGGTAGTGGATACAGTACAAGTTTTAATATTGTATAATGTGTTATGGCGATACATAAAACTTCATTATTATTTTGCTATTGACATATCAACCACGGAGAGTAGAATCAACTCGGATAATTTCGCTAGTTGTTTCAATATAGAATATTAATACAGTATGACAAAACTACAAATAACATTTTTGACAAGGAGGCGTGAAGTTTTATCTGGTATGCACCCTCATCTGCTGCACAAGGGTGGCCATAACAGTGAACAAATACTACTAAACAGTAACTTATTTTTACCGTAATATTCACTATATATATATATATTTTTTTACAAAATTGAAACTGTCGAAATGGTAGAATCCAAAATATTTCCCTAGATCGACATGCGCTATAAAAATTCCTGGACAAAATAATGGTATATATATTTTTTGGTAATAAACACAACAGTATAAATGTTTAATATTTCTTACATCAATAAATAATATTACCTCACTTCACGAACTGGAATACTTTGTAGTACTGAGTTTGCAATGACGAGTTTCCTTTTTGAATAAAATAATGATAGTGTCTAAAAATATTTTAGTGAATCACATTTTCTACTACAGTGATGATGTTATTTCGAAACGAGTTTGGGGAGCATTACACCAATAGATACATTGTGAACAACTATAAAAGTTGCTTTTCGCTTCGTATTACATACGATTACTACATTAGAAGAATAGTTTCATCCTTGACTGTAAAATTTTCAAATAATTTCAACATTTTATAACAAGTAATCTAGAAGACGGTAAACTGAGAGGGATGAAACTCACGGCTGTTGTCGTTTCAAAGTCATTATCACTTACCACGTGTCCATATGGTTAATTAAATTCCTATTTTCTTTGCAGTTAAATTATTTATTAAATTTATCTAGTGGCTTTCGTTCGCCCCTTCAAAAATTCACGAAAACAGACTGAGCGTATGGCTGTAAATTAAAAATGGTATCACCAAAAGAATTATAATTGTTTATAAAATGTATACGTTTGGCTTCTACCCATTCCATTTTACTATAATGTGGCTGGCAAAATATGTATGTAAGTCACTATACAGGCTAAGAAGATTCCGTGTTCAAGAAACGTATAATAATTACGAGAATGCCAGTAATAAAAATATAGTCAGATTTTCGGGCATAGAAACAGCCAACTGAATTTTTCATTATTTTATATCAACAAAAGGCATTCAACTTCTTATAGGAAAGTGTGGACTACTGTAAATAAATTTTTATCAATGCCAAAAAAGTTTCGTGTTGCTTCAAAACGTCTAACAGCTATTTGCTGATATTTTATAAAACCGCGAAACTATGCACATTACAGTGAGTCTGTTGCATATCGTTGCCATGCCCTCCACATTATAAAGCCTTTTGATATCTTCTCACTAGAATACGATGCACGTGTGAGACTCGTGGCTAGTGCCGGCCATGCCGTCCAAGTCACACGATTCGATGCTGGTTGTGAAGTTTTCAATTACAAAATGACGCGCGGCTTCTTCGTTTCAAAAGATACAGTACTAATGTAAATCACCCGTTTTCTGCAGCTCGCACCTGGCAAGAATGGTATTGAGCTTTTATTACTTTTTCGTTCATAGCCTGAAAATTATTCCACTTTAAATATTTAAACATTTGATACCATATTAATGAAATAATTTAATGAAATTTTGAAACACATTCACTATTGCGCGCTTCAGTATCTCCGAAACGGTTTTTGTTTGAAGACGATATCACGAAAAGTATTAAAGCAATTGCAATATTTTTTTTGACATCCAAAAACCTATCCTGTAGTGGAGGTCCTTTTTGGTTGAAGCCCGGCCTTAAGAGGACTTCGTGTTAAAATGTTTTCTGTGAAATAGTTTTTTACGCGTATACGTGATTTCAGTAAATACATTTTCTGGGAATAAAACTTTTTGCACATCGTCTAATGACATATAGTTATCTTTTTAATCATATCGAGTGTATTCAAAGCGGAAAACGCCGCGAAATGGGAAAATCGCATTTTTGAGAACCTGCCCGCTTAGTTCCCATTTCAGGTAGCAAAAAGGACTACTATACATCAGTTATTCAACCCGTGGGTTTTCGTCGCGAGTAAAAGACCCACAGTTACATTTATTATTTCTACAAGTACAGCGCAACGACGGAAACTCTGAAAGTCAGCTAAACATCTTTCGCTCATTGATGGATTACAGTCGGATGCCAAGCCGGCAAACAGTTGAACAACAGCTGGCATGCACCCGATACCATTGCTGGTCCTGAAGTGGCCCCACTAACTAGCCATACTCTGCCCATAACTGGCGCAGTTGTGGTGAACACAAATGGCCCAAGCATGGCCCATATGCTTACAACAGCAATGGCTCCTCCATGCACCACGTCACAGCCATCAGATCGCCTACTGATGGCTAGCCATGCTCCCTCCCATCATATGTTAAACACTCTCTCTTAAAATTATTTTTTTTTTGCCTCATTCTCAATTTTCCTTGGTTTTTAAATGCCGCTTACACCTTTATTTATCACATTATATGACATGAAAATCTTAAAAGTAAAGGTGGAGGGGTGTGGTATAACTCACGCCCTTGCAGTGACAGCCCAGTATGCTAACTATTACTCTACTGCGTACTCTTAAATTCAAGTTAGCTATTTTAGAATACGTTCGGATTTGAATTAACGTAATACAAATTATAGCTACCAGTTATTTCACAGCCATAAAATTTACCATACGAACAAATCAGTTTTTAAACAGTTGCAAATAAACAAAAAAAAAAAACACTTTCGTTAAGAGCAAATTTCCGACCTGATTTGTTTTTAATGTAAATTTTCGCAGTATGTCACCTGGATGCTATTCATCTGTTTTGAAATGCGGTCTGCAGATATGCATATATTCGCGATGTGAAACAACAAATGTCTTTCAAGGCTAATTCCAAAAATGTGTATAAGTTAAATACTGTTTTTTTTTTAACTTTTCATTTAAATTATATGCAGTCGTACAATTAAAACATTACATGTGTCATGTAATTCTATACCAGTTATATATATTTCCATCGCTATATATTTGTATATAATCTACTCATTGTATCATGTTATATATAAATATTATATTAAATATATACATATGTGTGTGTGTGTAATTTAAAGAGAATATCTGCGAAGAGTGGGAGCCATAAAAATTCTCATAATAAGCTACGAGTGCACCAGGAATAGTCCATCGATGTATCACATCACAGCCATCAAATGGCATACAGATGGCTACCCATATTTTCACCAGTAATATGTATAGGTTATGTACGGTCAGTGGTGGAATACAGTTGGTAAATCACTTATGGGCCATAAGTACTCCTCCTACTCTCAACCATCAATTTCATTTACATTAAGGCCATTGGTGCATGAAAGCAGTATATTTACAAAAATTTATGTCATAACTTGTTTCTCAGAGGATTTTTCAAAATTCCTTGCATTTCAAGTCAAAAATATCAAATTTTAGCACCTTCTTACGTTGTTAGATATTCACTGCCATCATTATTCTCAGAGCAATGATTGCAGATAAAAAACAACAATTCTTTCTTTTCTTCCATTAGTGCTCCGAGAATAATGACGGCAGTGAATATCTAACAATGTAAGAAGGTGATAAAAATTGCTATTTACGTCTTGAGATGCCAGAAATTTAGAAAAATCCGCTGTGAAAAAAAGTTGTGACACAAATTATAAAAATATAGCGCTTTCATAAACCAATGGCCTTGAAATTCCATCAGAGTGCCATAAACGGCATGCGAAATGTCCTGGTGCCAGCAGTTAACAACCATAGCAGGGCCTTGAATCTGCAAAACATCTTCAACTTCAGAGGAACCTCGACTATGCACTTGTAGATTTAACTACGTTGTATAGATTTTTTAATGCGTGTTTTTTTTTCTCAAGAAATTATCGAACGTGTGTTCAATGTGTTGTTCTACGAAACTAATGCACACTTCAACAGACGACTCTTGAGTACTTTCAAGAGGTCACGCACATTAGAGACACCATTTCAAAAGTACTCCAAAATAGCTAAAAACTGGATTTTCAAAGCGCTGTACCTCACAACATACGTGTCAGGTACTAACAAATCTACTCGAGGGTTCAGCACTGAACCTTCCTGCGGACTTTTTACCAATAAAAGGATAGGGTCACTGCTTTTAAGTCCCATATGTTCACGCAGAGCTAAGTGAACACTGCACGCCAGTTCCGAGCATTTTGCATAGTGGCGATGGCGCACTTGTTGCACGCGGTAGTGTCGGCCTTATTGCTCCCACGCTTCTCGACCTCGAACGAGGAAAAAAGTTCCAATTACGCGAAGCCTTAATGGCGTTGGGACTCCAAGAATTAATTATTGTGTATTTATACCTAACATTGTTCAACTCATGCGCATCGTATGCGATGACGTTTTCCTTGAATAACAAAATTTTATACTTTAATTTTTTTTTTAATTTGATGTCTAATATAAAATTGTTCTGTTTTGTTGCAACTGTAATAACATATACTAAGTTGTACAGTAAAAAAAAAATTTACATCAACTAATACCATGGACTACCGCGTTATGCATTTGTAATCGCCAAAGAACAAGCCATATAAATGAAAAAAGTGCTTAATATACAGAAATCTTTGAATAAATTAAATTTTTTTTTTAATCTATGATCTATAATTTGGTGATTATAGGCAGTTCACGATAAAATTAGCACTTTTGAAAGCTCTGATTAAGATCTATTTGTAGATACGTTTTGTATCATTCCACCCAATGTAAAATTAACATTCACTTGAGCCTCATTACTTTATTCATGCGTTAGTCAAATGAAACTGCAAAATTATTAATAAAGTAAATAGTTAAAAAATCTCCTTTTTTTTTTTTTTTTTTTTTTTTTTTTTTTTTTTTTTTTTTTTTGCATTTCGATGCATTAAATAACAGCATGCGAATGGAATATTTTAAGTTATCACAAATGATTTCCTAAGACTTTTTATTCGACGTTAAGATATGGAACTACTTTCCATCCATCGCTACTAACTTTACTGGGCGAATATCACTCAGTGCGCCCATTAAAATATATGCATACTGGGGCAGTAATTTTTTCTAAGGTCCATTTCTAAAGTGCTCACTTTATCGTGAACTGCCTTTACAAAACATGTCAAGCAGTAGCCCACGGCATTTGATTATTTTGTAATTATTTTTCACCTGTACAATTTAGCATTTGTTATTTCGGGTTTAACAAAGCAGAAGAATTTTGTAATTGACATCGAATTTAAAAAATATATATATTTATATATAAAGTGTAAAATTTTGTTGTTCGAGTAAAATGTCATCACATGTAATGCGTACGAGCCGAATGATGCTTGATATGTACAAATATAAAATTATTATCTTTTTTGGGATGCCACGCCCTTAACAGCGGTTGTGCGGGCAGCTTGGAAGTGACGTGTCCGGCAGCTACAGGCCGGGCCCGCGCGTGTCAGCTTTAGGCTGTTCACGGCAAAGTCAGCACTTCTAAAGGCCCTCCCAACAGGCATTCACCACTAATAAACATATCACATTGCAGCCTAAGGCATTGTATTTTGAGGGCTGCGAAAAGTATACACTGTGTTTATTGGTCACATTACAATCTTTATATTTAAAAACAGCAGGAAGATGGAAATCGGATTAAAGGAAGAAATTTGGAAGGGCCTCAAAAAGTGCTCTCTTTTACCGTGAATAGCCTATAGCTGCGAAGGGCCTTGGAGACAGAGCCGAAGGAGGTTGGAGCAGTTCCGCTGTGCCCGAGAACCAGTTCAGTGGAGTGAGTCATGGTCCCCCCCTACCCGCCCAACAAGAGTCCGTGCGCTTGGGTAGCAGGCTAACTGGGAGATTGACACAGCCAGGAGAGGGAGGGCGTGCCCACCCCTCACTAACACGTGTGTGGGTGTGTGTGTGGTGATTGGTCCCGCGTGAAGGGACCTGGTATAAATACATCGCCGGGCCCATAGGTCCAGACACAGACTACCCAGGTCTTCCCAGTAAGTTTCCTGTCTTCAGCAGTACACTCTCTTCCACCATCGCCATGAAGGTCCTGGTAAGTCACACAGCCCGCACTGTTAACAAAAATCTAATCTTTCTTCATATTACAGAAAAACTCTGGTAAAATCACGGAAAGTTTGCATTTTCAGTGAGAAGGATAATACCAAAATTTCACAAAAAAAAAAAAAAAAGATCGGATAAAATAACAGCAAATTATTGGAGCAGATATTCATTTGTCTTCACGATATCCTTTTTACTTTTCTTTTTGTATTCCCGGATAAGCTTGTAGTGAAAATCTTACTTGACCTGGCAATTCGGAAGTATGCATTTTATGATGACCTGTCATTTATGCATCAAAACTATTGGTGATAAATGCAGCCAGTTCTTGCTATTTTGGGTTCATAGAATTTTCGTAATAACCAGCACGGCAGATTGTATATTTAAGCTTAACTTCTCGACGGGGTATATATAGACCGTATAGGGCATTTCTTTGCGCATTTTCTGAAGTAAGTACTGCTTGACTACTGTGACTGGTATTATTTCTGTTATTTCATTTACTAGTTTAAAATCATCAAAGCAGTAAAGCCGTGACAGCTTGATTAAATTTGACAAAATATTATTGATGCCATGTCGTAGGAAAAATTTTCTTCTAAACAAATGAAAGGGAACTCGCAGGTATAAATGTAGTTATGTAAAATGGCGAAGGCTGGCCACCCTTAATACTTAGCCATTCTTATAGTTTCCGGTGACTAATATTGCTTACCCGTTTCTTTTGTATGGCGATAGTTTAGCTTAGTCCCCCAGAATGACTTTATTTCTGAGCTCTATATAGCCTTATATTTTGGAACCCACTATTATAAGAAGAACACATTCGTCTTAAGTCCATCTAGTGTACACCAATGCTATGAAATAGTATATCATTGATTCAGAGAGCCGTTCTAAGATCAACATTCAGCATTTCGGCAGACTACCTGCTTCATCGATGTCGTTAGTTTGCTTTAGTATCACGACGTTTTGGGTTTTAATGTTAGGTTAGCCATGCGTGAGTAGATATGTGTATTCAGCATAGTCTGTAAACCATTCTCCATATACCTATAAGTATAAAGCAAAGGATCATGAAGAATACTTATTTTACATACCGATATTTTGGATTGATTTTCCTTTGGCCGTGGCGAGTTCTTTAGACATCAAGACAAAAACTTTCTTGTGCAGATAGTGAGTAAACTGGACCTTATTTTCTGAAAGCTTGACTGTTTACATAAATACTTTGAAATAATAATTAATGTGAAAATAAAAAAAAATCTATAATTACCGGCATCTATTAGAATACTAGTTCCACTTATTTCGAAATATGTAAATAATTCCTTAATCGACAGGACCTAATGACAACTTTACAACATTTTATTTACAGTAGTTGTTTAAGTGGTATCAGTAGGTGTTTCCTTGCCTGTGGAGCGAATTAATTATCCATTAGTATTTATATCCTACATGTTGCATGCAAACTTACGAAATAGGACAGCTCTCATGACTTAAGGTACGTCTGGGGGAATTCACCAACTATCATATCAGAGATGCAGCTCCAAGCAAAACATAAATGTTGTCTAACATGTGCTCTAACCGCTGTGTTGCCATTCATTTTATTTACATGCCGTAACTAAGGAGTTTTCGTTTTTATATTCTAGTGATTCTGGTTTAACTATCATGAATTTTCGACCTTAAATCAAATAATCATACATTTTCATTTTTAACTTTAATATTCGAGATTAATTTCTCCAGTATAGCAATTATATTGACTATCAAGTTACTTATCTCATTAGTGTAACTTAAACATACATTTCTAGATTATTTCTTTCCTACTAATCCAATAGGAAGGAGTCTAATAATTGATACGAGATCGCTATCATCGAGACGCTACAAAAATTGTCTGCTAGAGAGCAGCTTCAATGTTTGTAAATACGTCGTTAGTAAGTTTCTTTCATACCAAGCTACCAGAACTTGTCTTTCAAATAAAGGTAAATACTGGAAAATACTGCGTAAATTTGCAAGTTTTAAGAGAGTTTGGCTTCCGAGGCATCATTTGGTTTTCCTCTTTGTTTTAGGCCAATAGGAGGGGTAATTTAAAGTACCATTCGTCATTCTAAATTTTGCAATGAATATCGTTGTTATTATATCTTCTAGTTTCTTCGTTCAGGGAATTATTGCGTATTTTAATTAGGCTGTTATTTAAGAAAAGCTATTTATATAGTATGAACTATTGCAGAATTCTTTCTAACATCGTCGAAGTGAATATTAAATTTAATGTCGCAAATCTGTAGGTTTCCGGCCCTATACGAAGTTCTAATACAATATACTTAGAATGATTATTATATAACTATATGAATGTGTACTGAAGTTATTTTATCTGAATACAGCCCGAAAGCGAAAACATGGAAAATGAGTAACCCACAAGACACCCGTTCGTTATTATTACATAACCATGAGAGCAATGCGAATAATATCATCAGTTGGTGAATAATAAAATTGAAGCTGTACTTCACATTGCTTCCTAGATTCCTTTGTAAAACTTAGGTGTTTTGAAAATTCGGAAACCGAAAGTTTAAGAAGGCATTGTTCTCATACTATCGAATATAAGAAGCTTATTATTGAAAATAGCTTAAATTTTCTTTTTACTTAAAGTGGTCTTATTCATAATTATTTTTAATGGTCACGGATATCAAGGAGTCACACACAAGTGAATTGTTATGAGGAATATTACTAACATACACAAAAAATTTTTTTGTTAATAGCCAATACCACAAAACTGAATAAAATTCAATATACTAATATTTAAGAGTATTATTGAACATTGATAATGCAAGACATTAGTTTTACTTCCTATATAGATTTTCTAGATTTTCTGAGCTTATAACCACAAACAATTTAAATTTTTTAGATACGTAGCTTAAGTAATGTATTGTAGTAGTGGTGATTACCATACTTTATATACTATACTGGATGGAAATAGTTTTCTGCCCTCAACGTGGTTTTTACATATTATTCTGCGAGACATGACTCAAAATTTTACTGTGAATGCAGCAACAGTTTAAAAATGTTCAAAAACTCAAAACACTTAATTCAGTAATACTTACTAGAAATAGATACTCTTGTTACATCCATGCATGCAAATTGAAAACTATTAATTTTATTTAGCTAAACTATATATTTTAATTTTAAAAAAAAATAACAACTTTCTAAGTGGTTTAGTATATTTTACCCTCGCTACCAATACTTAAACCTTATGTGGTTTCTTGCTTTAACATTACAGTTTATAAGCGAATAAAAAAAATCTTGCTGTTGAACATAATATGTTCACAGTAACGTTGAGATTATATAATTTTATTCGCTGGTGGCTTGACTTCTAATAAATGTGCTCTCTATTTCTGCTTGTTTTGGGTGTGCCATAATTTTATTTTCACACAGATTTCACATTACAGACAGAATTACCTGCATCTCGTCAGTCATATTCATTACAACTAATGAGAACGAGTTCTGGACACAGTCTTGATTATGTAGTCATTCAGTCCATGTGCAAATAATAATAAACTCTTGATGTGTTACTTTCCATAGGACATCCAAATCTCTGTTACAGTGAACAGTACCAAGAAATCTATGCTATTAAAACTTTGGTATTGTCTGAATAATATTTTACAGATTTACTACAGCAGTGTGATAAACTCGAGTGAAATTTAATAACAAAGCTGAAGGATGGGCGCAGAGGCAATGTGGTGCAAAAAGCTCAGTCGCGCAATTTTCTTCCAGATTGTCTTCGCCGTCGCTCTGGCTCTGGTGGCTGCCGCCGAAGAGAAGGCTGAAGGCAAGGCCGCAGTGGAGAAGAAGAACGAGAAGAGAGGCCTTCTGGGCCTGGGCTACGGCGGCTCCCTCGGCTATGCCGCTCCCGCCGTCGCCGCCCCTGCTGTAGCATACGCCGCTCCCGCAGTGTCCTATGCCGCCGCTCCCGCAGTGTCCTACGCCGCCGCTCCAGCAGTCTCCTATGCCGCCGGTCCCGCAGTCTCCTACGCTGCACCTGCCATCGCCGCCGCTCCCGCACTCTCCTATGCCGCCGCTCCCGCACTCTCCTATGCCGCCGCTCCCGCAGTCTCCTACGCCGCTCCCGCAGTCTCTTATGCCGCTCCCGCAGTCTCTTACGCCGCTCCCGCAGTGGCCTACGCCGCCCCAGCAGCAAGACTGGCATACGCCGCTCCTGCAGTCGCTAAGGTTGCTGCTGTCGCTCCTGCAGTCGCTTATGCCTCACCCGCAATTTCCTCTGTGGCCTATGGTACTCATGGCATTGCCTACTCTGCTCCCGCATTCGCCAAGATCCACTAAGCCATTGCCTCGAGCCACATATTCTTAATCACACACAGGTAAGTCATTTCAGTTCTGCCACAGTGATTTGACTAGAAAAGTACATCTTACTGTTACACAATAATTTTTTTTTTTAATGAAATACTAAAATATTTCTTACAGGGATATGTTAAGAATATACACACATTTAAGGTGGTAAAATTGTGAAACTATGTTAACATCTTTGTTGGAAAATTTGTGGCAATTATTTTAATTAATTAAATATTCTATTAAGTGTGATAAAATTATTAATTTTATGTATTTACAATTATGTTATATAGTGTCCTTCATTCTTTCAGTTTGTTTAAAAAAATTATTGATAACCACAGAACTAAAAAAAAACACAAATTTTTCAGTTTCGATTTTATGGCACGATTAAACTTAAATATTTTTCAAAACACAGTTATCTTATTAAATATAAAGTGTTACTGGCTATTAAAACATGATTTAAAGAGACAGCTAAAGTTCCGCAAACATACTAAAGATCACAGATTAATAAAATATCACAAATTTAAATTAAAGTATCAATGGGATATAATTTATTTCAGTTGTTTACAGATCACTATTCGCTGTGGAAACCCTTAAACATTTTCACGCTGTATTGGTTGTTCGAAAATTTAAGGCCAGAGAACTCTTTTTTTACTTCAAGTGAATCCACACACTAACGTCATCAACTCCTCTAAAAGTATCTGTTTCATGCCAGTACTCGATGTTTTCGAGGTAGGAGCTTATTTCAAAACCTGGCATAGAAATGTTGTATGAAATTGGTTTATTAAAATGTTACCAGTATTTGATTTGTTCTGAGGCAATTTCAGATCATACATACACAGCATAACCCATACCGAGGAAACAAAATAAATGGGTATGAAAAACAGCATCATAGGTGAATATTAATTGTGCCTTTATTTCGTGATTATTGGTAACCATTTGGCGTTAACTTAGATGTTTTGCTTATGCGAAATAGTATTTTCAATCACGATTTTAAAACGTGAAGAATTTAGAACATGTCGTGTAATTGCATACAATTATTGTTTTTCAGAAATCACCCAACAAAGAAGACTACTTTTACGAAGCATGTGTTCACGGCCTGTAAATACTGACATCAAAGACTTCAAGTATCGCCATTTAACATCGGAATTTTAAATAAAATATTCATACTTGCCTAAACCTCTATATTGATTTTTAACATGTGTGTGTGTGTGAAATAAAAAAAATAAAAAAATTCGAATTTTTCTTTAGACACTCATTTCTTCACTGAGAAGAATATTTGGTAGAATCTAATGGAATTTGTTTGAAACTACAGAATGGTATATTTGTGTACTAGCAATCGAGATCATTGCTTGGCGCAACAAAATTATTAGTTTCGTATTATTTAGTTGTTTCAACAATAATATATTGCTGCAATAATAAGCTATATACACTGCTAAATCAAGTCAGTTCACAGGTTTGGCAGAACCACAACAGTAGTTTCATTTAACCAAATAATTCTGTTGAACGTCAACGTGGCTGTGTTAAAACAACCAAGCAGCTGTTTGGTTTGACTAGTACGACAATTACTTTTAACCAAATCATTTTATCGAACCAAATATATGCCTGTGTTAAAACAAACGTGCATTTATTTGGCTTAGCTACTAAGATATATTTTTTTTACCAAATCATTTAATTAAATCAGACATGCATTTGTTCTACTCAATTATTAGTGTTGTTTCTTTTAACCACACAGTAAAAAAATAATATTAACTATACTGTATATTAGAGTTATATTTAAGGATACACGGGGTATAAAGTACTGGTAATTCTGTTTTATTACCCATATCCTCTGACGAATAGAAACCGAAATCATAACTCTAAAATCCGCGATACTTGGTGTAGGGTGGCCGCGAACAGCAGGCCTCAATCACGATAGGTTACCCACTACACCACGAAAACTACACGATGTTAGAAGTGAATATTAGGGTGTTATGATTGTTTGTTCTGCCCGTCCTCCCACTTATATGTTGAGAAAATGCTGAAGAGATGCACGCGTCGGAAGATAATTTTCCCACCTTTTTATGGGATTTTCCACCGCTATGTACGGTAATTTTACTCCAGAGTGCGGTAGTTACACCTTACACAAAAAGAGGCATGTTGGACAGCTTGCATTACACGACAGCAAAAATTAATTTTAAGGTAGAAAATATATATTATACAATTATCAAATAGTTATAAATCGACTAGGAGCACGAAAGATGTCCCTTCATGCGCCGTAAAACACGTGTCTAATTTTAAGAATTCGCAGCAGTTTTCAAATAACATTACTTTATCCCCTCATGTTTCTAAGTACTGTTGTTTTTAAACACACCTAGGCAGCATTACAAAAATATGTTATTTTAAACAATATTTCTAATATGTAGCACACGTGTCTTTCTACTGCTTGTTTCTGGGCGCTGTTATTTCGAAACACGCCTCGGAAACGCAATAAAAGTAATTTTATTACTTTAAATCTAGGTTACGTTCATAACAAGGGCAGTAGAGCACGAACGTTTTAAAACACTGTGACATGTCATTGCGATTAATCCATATTGACAATAGGAACGCAAAAAAATAGAAACAAAACCTCACGTACCTTCAAAAACAGGTATAAATTTTTCAAATCACCATGAAATTACGAGCATTCTTGTTTCTTGGTCTGCCATCTTGCACTCCCTCGCTACCAACCAAGCTCGTTGTTCAGACGGACGTATCCGAATGGTTAAATTTACCATGTCTAAATAGTTTGACGAATGTATAGTTGATTTACATAAATCGTTTTGTAAAAACAAGCATGTGTAGGCATTTTAAAAACATATATATGTTTTTTTTCTTCAAAATTGATATAGATAAATAGTTGAGCATGCCATACATGAAACACATGGTATAGTAAGCAAACCGTTCATTTGATTTTTAAAAAAATACACCTACAAAATTATTTGTTCAAAACAAAACTTACTGTATTTACTTCAAAAATCCGGTGTTTGATTTAACAATAGTTGGTTTGAAACAGCAAAATAAAAGTCAACTTTATTTATTTGATTGTTTAGACAATTCCTTTTTCTCAT